>PVJD01011010.1:0-49295 GCA_004026545.1 Mormoops blainvillei | reverse complement strand
CTCCCTCCTCCCCAATTCAAAACAATACCAGAGGACCTTTATATAGCGCTTACTAGGTGCCACCCTGCTCTAAGACAGCTAATCCTCAAACACCCTAGTCGGTAAGTACTATTATTATCCCCATTTAAAGATGCAGGAACTGAGCTACAGAGAGGTTGACTTGCTCAAGGTCACATAGCAAGTGCATGGCAGATCCCGGCCCTCCCCATACGGCTTCTTCTACTCTGTTCTCTCTGCTTTGCTCCCTTCCCCGCTTCTATTTCAGAGGAGGCGGGGCATCCCCTCCCAAGGCTGACCCCCTAACTGTACCCTGCAGGGGCCCAGTGCTTCCCTCGTGGCTTCTCTCCTGGAGGCCACCCTATTGGGGGTATTTTCAAAATGTCCTCTGCCAGCTCTTTGTGGTTGGCCTAAAGTCTTTTTTCATTTTTTAAATTTAAATTTTTTTTTTTTTTTTTTTTTTTACATTGCATCTTAGTCCCCTTATGCCCCCCAGGCCTCAAGTCTTTAAGAAAAGGAAAGAGAGGGAGACAGGAGGAAGGAAGGGAGGCAGGCCTACTGTGCGTCTCCTTGGTCTTGCTTTTCTCCCTTGCCCATCACGCAGTCCCCACTTCATCCACTAAAACTAGTCTCCCCAAGAGCAACAGGAGCTTCCTGAGTCCCAGTCACAGTGCCCTGTGGTCAGGGCTGCCCTAGCTCCATGACACTCTGGGACAGATTAGAACAAAATGGGCTTGTCCGGGCAGATGCAGCCCTGGGAGTGCCTAGCTTGGGGAACAGGCTGGACTTCAGCAACCCCCACACCTTTGGGCAGCGCACACCCTGGAAAACCCCACACGGTGGCCTTGGATGTTGGCATCCATCTTTTCCTGTTCTGTTCTGGCCATATTCAGCCCCAAGGGCCAGTCCTCCTCTTGTTGAAACCCAGCTCTCCTGCTTGCCACTGGTCCTTCACAGCCTCCCCAGCTGCCTCTGCTTCATTCTGCACCCTGACTGTAAGCATGGGCCATGGCTTTGCCTGGGGTGCTCTGATGCTTGGTCCAGGGAGGCCAACGACGCCTGGCCTCCTGTGCCACTCCATGCTGGCCCTCTCTGTGCTGCCTGATTTCTGAGAATGTCCTCATTCCTCAGCCAACCAGGTGAACACCTTGCCTTTCCCTCCGCTTCTTCCCTCACACCTAGTCTCGGCCATTCCTCCTTCCCTAGTTCTTCCCGTCCGGTTCCTCCAGCCACCACCACAGTCAGGGCCCCCACTCTCTCCAATCTGGGCTTAGGCAGCAGTTCCTAACCATCATCCCCCAGCAGCTTCCAGACCCCTCTCCCCAATCTTCCCACACCTACTACCAGATTATGCTCCACTCTGAACACATCATTCCTCTATTCAGAAACCTTCCATGGCTCCCCATTACACAAACTTTCAGCCTGCTTCAATGCCTTCTACCATGTGTCCTACCCAAGGGAACAGGTTTCAGAGCTGACTTCTGGCAGGCCTCAGGGCAGGTGAGGAAGGGATGAAGGGAACAGAGGAGCCTCAGACTGGGAGTCACTCACTCAGCGAAAAGGGCCTGGCTTGGACGGGGGTTAGCAGAAAAGTAGGGGCAGCGTGTTTGCGGGAGGGCAGGTATAATCCTAATACTCTTTTCTGTTTGTGCAGTCTTTTAGCTTATTCACTTTTTACAAAAAGATTTATTTATTTATTTTTAGACAGAGGGGAAGGGAGGGAGAAAAGGAGGGATAGAAACATTAATGTGTGGTTGCCTCTCGTGCACCCCCTACTGGGAACCTGGCCCACAACCCAGGGGAATCTGACTAGGGAATTGAACCAGTGACCTTTTGGTTCCCAG
This sequence comes from Mormoops blainvillei, assembly GCA_004026545.1. Taxonomy (NCBI): domain Eukaryota; kingdom Metazoa; phylum Chordata; class Mammalia; order Chiroptera; family Mormoopidae; genus Mormoops; species Mormoops blainvillei. The sequence continues at coordinate 47,454 of PVJD01011010.1, read as the reverse complement.
GCCGACGTTCAATCCACTGAGCCACACCAGCCAGGGTTATTGCTTGCTTTTGAGGGTTGATAGTCAGAGAGGCAGATACCACTATCATACACCCCAGTGAGAAGCGAGAGAGGTGAGGCTTGGCGGGTGAGGTGACCTGGTCAAAGACAGTGATGTGGGAGATTCCTGGGAGTCCCTCACTGCTGGCCCACCTGCTCCGCCCAGGCCGGGCCCAGGCTTTCGGCACAGCAAGAACCGCCCAGCCATGCAGCGAGGGGCTGGTTAACCCTGGCACTCTGTGGGGGCCCCCAGGGGAGGTCAAATCTTGCCCGATCCATTCCTGCCCAAGTTGGCACCAGCACCTGGCAAGGGAAGCCAGCCAGCCACATGCCAGTGTTATTTTAAAAATAACCCATGGGATGTATGAGAAGCTAATTACTGCTGCAGCCCCCGTCAGGGCTTCGGGAGTGCGGCTGGGCCCCAGGGGCCTGTGTGTTGGGTTCTGTCTGCTCCTTTCTTCCAGTGGGGAGCCAGGCACCAGGCCCCACCAGAACAGCTTGGGGCAGACAAGGCCTCAGAATCTGATGGAGGGGCTGGAGGCGGCTCCACACATCCTGGGTGGCCTCCCTGAGGGGCTGGACAGGAAGGGGCGCACCCAGGCCGGCAGAGAGCTCCATGCCCTAGCTCCTGCCAGGGCTTCTCTACCAGCCTAGTCTCTGGGCCCTGTCCACACCTCCCACTAGCATCACTCAGGTTCCAAAAGGGACTCTGAGGTCCTCCCTGCCCCTCCCCCGCCACCCTGAAGTGCAAGTGGTGGTGGTGGTGGGCAGGTGGCCGGTTTTGCCAATTACATCTCCCTGTTTAGGACTCCTGGCCACCAATTCTCATCTGTACCATCCTCTAGAGAACTTTGAGGCCCATCTTGCTCCATTGGGGTAAGGATGCATGACCTTTCTGGCTGCTCACTCCTGGCTGCTTCTGCAGGCACGCTGGCCTGGGAGCTCCCATCTCTGGATCCTCGGGGCTGAGCAGGGGCTGAGCAGGGGCTGAGCTGCAGGCTGGCCAGGACTGAAAGCCCCCAGGCTCCTTACAAATGGCCATCAAGGAGGCAGAAGCCACATTCCCATCTCACAGGCCCAGGCTCCCCCAAGGCTTCCCAAAGACTTCCCCCAAGGCTCGGCCAAGCCTCTTAGAAACTCTTGCAGATCCTCCACATTTGTGTGAGGTCATCTTGCAGATATCGGGTTGGGGCCAGGGAGGGGCGGGACACAAAACCCAGCTTAGGATGCAGCTGAGGACAGATGTGCAGGATCAAAGAGAAGAAGCAGAGCTTTCAGGGAGGAGGGAGCCAGAGGCCAAGACTGCTGGAAGCTGGCAGAAATGATCAAAGGACAAGGGTGAGCTGGGGAGGTGGCAGGAAGAAGCTGCAAGGAGAGACAGGCAGAGCTGGCAGTTGGGAGGTGGAGGCTGCTGCACAATGAGCAGGGACTTTGGTGTCACACGGGCCTAGACTCAGGTCCATTGCTGGATGCCCTGAGCTGATAACCTTGCTGGGCCTTGGGCCTCATTTGCATAATGAACATAATGATAACTACCTCGTGGGCCACTGCAGGAGGAGGTTTGTGAAGCATTTATGAGAACGCCTGAAACTGTGAGCTGTGATATTGTTCTTTCCCTCCCCTGCCTTTCCCGGAATCTGACTCTTCTGTTCAACTTCAGGTTGGACAAATACAAAAGACCTCCCTACCACTCTCACCTCCCCGTGCTCTTGGAACATGCTGTTGGACATTACACCATTTTCATGGTCCATGTCTCTCTCCAATGGCCACCGTGCTGCCAAGTTCACTTGTTGTTTGTCTGAGGTCATCTGACCCAGTCTCCCAGCAGCAGTGGGCAGTGGACAGCTCTCTTTCCTGAAACGCTCCTCCTGGCCTCCAGACGCTGCAATCCCCAGGTGTCCCCTGGTCCCCTGGCAGCCCCCTCCTCGCTCCACCTCCTGGTGTTGGTGAAGGGACTGGCCCTGGGCTCTTCTCTCCCCAGCTGATCTCATTTAGCCGCATGACTGTAACTATTATTTCCGTCTGATAACTCCCAAATTTATATCTCAGCTTTGACCCTCTCCCTTGAGCTGCAGGTTTGTCTCTCTAACTGCCTTCATGGATTTGTACTAAGCATCTCAAAATTAACCTGTGTGTCTAAAACAGAAGTCTTAAATCTTATCTTTTTACCAAACCTACTATTCTCCAGGGTTTATTTCCCTGCTCAGAAAATGCTTACTTTCTGCCAAGTTGCAGGCAGGCCAAAGACCCTCGTTGATTGTCTCTGTTCCCTGACTCCCACTGCCCCCTCCCCGGCCCCCTCCCTAGCCCATGACTCCTATCCATCAGCAGGTCGGGCCCAGTCTGCCTCACAAACACACACTCGGCCCACCCTCCCAAGTCTCCGCCAGGTCTAGCACTCTATCACCCACCCTTTCAAGTCACTGAGCTGCATGCAGCCTGGCTGGTCTCCCAGCCTCCCTCTTATTCTATACCCATCTGACCTCCACAGAGCAGCCAGGGTGATCTGGTAAAAATTTAAGTCGTATCATACTACAAACCCTGCTTAAGGCCTTCCAGGGACTTCCATCCCACTTAGAACAAAATCCAAGCTCTTGACTGCGGACTCCATGGCCCTGCAAGATCCAGCCTTTTCGAGCCTCCCCCGTTTTGCTCAGAATACTGTACACACACCATTCTTTCTACTCCTTGTTCCTCCAACAGGCCAAACTCCTGCCTACCTGGGGCCTCTGCGTTTGCTATCCCCCCCAGAAGGCTCTTTTCTGATCTTTGCATTACGCAGGCCCCCTCACCCCGCCCCCACCAGAAGGCTCTCCTGGGTTGCCCATCCCTCCTCTCCATCGCTCTCTCCCACACCCTCATGTGAACTGACTCCTGGTATTTGTTATCATTGAGATCATGATTGATTTGTGATCATATAACTTCTTGACTACCTGCTTCCTCTGAAACGCAGGCACCATGAGGACAGGGGTTGAGTCCCTAAGGCCTAGAATGGTGCCCAGCACATGGGAGACGCTCAGAAAAACAAAGGACACCCAGGGATGACTGCGTGAGTGCCTGAAGGAGTGGAGTCGGAAGGCCTGGGGTTGAGAACTGGCTCTGTTACTGGCTCAGAACCAGCAGCTGGGGCGGGCTGCTCCCCATCTCTCCCCGCATACTGCCCTGGGTCTCAGTCTTCTCATGTGGAAAAGAGAAAGGTTGGACCGGATCCGTGATTCGCAAGGAACCCTAAGGACCCCAGGCACTGTCAAACTGAGCCCTTGTTCTGCATGGGTATGGCAGTGTCCGCACCCTGCACTGACGCCATTCCAGCCACAGGCTGAGGAAGGCGCTTGCCGTGACCTTCGCCTGGCCTGTGTATGTTTTGCAAGGGGTAACCATGGGCTAGCCTGTAACATTTTGAGGTATCAAACCCTCATGAGGACCCATGGGGCTAACCCCAGCCTGTCACAGGTCTACCAGGTCACCGGTATGGCTGGGATGTCAAAGGCTGGTCCATGAGCAGGACCTTAGCTCTCAGGGCCTGAACTGCAGGACTGGCCACCAGTGCACCTTCCCTGGACCGGCTCAGGTCCAGAGGCAACCTGGGAAGTGAGACCGCCACCTCTCTGCAGCCTGCCACCTCTCTGCAGGCTACCCCCTGTCAGAAAGCGCTGGCTGGGGTCAGCCTGCTCTCAGCGCCACTGTTTCCTCTCACACTCCACCCACCAGCTACCATGGGAGCTGGCAGCGTGAGTGACTGCCCCTTCTGGGTGGGAGGCTCCTGCATTCCAGCTGTCCCTGGGGCTGGGGCAGCGGACTTGCTCTGCTGATAATAGGGCCTAGGCCACAGTCAGAAATGTTGTCTTTCCAGAGGCGGGGTGACTTGGAGGTCCCGGACAGAGCTCTGTTCTTGGGATTGGACACAGAGGAAGTTCCTCCAGGGCTCAGCCAACATGGGGTGAAATGGGGACAGGAGGGTGATGCTGGGTAGTGTGTTCCCCACGAGGGGCTGGAAGAAGCAGAGGTCCAACAGAGGCCATCTGAGCTCTAAGGGGCTTGGACGCTACCAGCCCAGCCCTTTGCCGATAAGCCCAGGTGGGATGTGACTTGCCGTAGGTGTCGGAGCCAGGTAGTAACAGAGAAACAGTGGAGGGGATCGTGTCTCCTACTTTCCTCAGTCAGCAGCACTAAGTCATCAGTCGCAGCTCCGAGAAAGTATGCGTAGCCTCTTACAGCTACTGGAAAATCCTGAGGGGCAGGCAGAGGACATCAAGGCCTCTGGTGTCCCAGGAAGATGAGAGTGCTTAGGACTCTGGGGCACTGAGTTGAGCAAGACACCAGAGGGAAGCAGGCCGCCTCTGAGTCTGGGCCCGGGTGCTTTCTCTCTGGCCCCCTCTGGAGGTGGACAAAGGACCATGAACAGCTCTAGAGGGTCTTTCACTCTCATGGGGGAAAACCCACGAGGCGGGCCATGCTGAAGAGGGCATCACACTGGTTCAGCCTGGCCAAAGCCCCCCAGTTTGTTCCCAGGTGAGCAATGCTCACCTGGCCGAACGGCCTCCCCTGGGCTGACTCCCTTCCCTGGGGTTGAGAGCAGGCCGAGATGAAAGCTAAAGCCGTGAAGGGGAGACGCTGCTGTCCCCAAGACCCCTGCTGAGACTCTCAGTCTGCGTTCTGCTCAGAGGAGGTAGGGGAAACTGACCTTCTCCTGGGGCCACCCACTGACTCCTGATGTCACTGCCACCTGGCTCACTCCAAGCGTGTTGGCTTGTGAACTCCAAAGATGCTTCCTCAGCTGCCCCTTGACTGTTTCTTAAGTACCAAAGAAACCCAGGAAGAAAATGCCAGATGCTGGCTTGCGAGGGGTCCAGCCTCCCAACTGCAGAATCCTGGTCTCAAGAAGCACCCTTCTCCCCTGTGCCCCGGTGCGGACTCTTTCACCCGGGGAGTGCTTAAAACTTACAGTCCTCTGGGCTTAGTGCAGGTCTAATGAATTCACCCTTGGGGGTCAGACCCTGACACTCACAGCTCCGGCCCAGACAGCTGATGTTCCTGGGACAAACTTCCTACTCAACACATAGGAGCCATCTTCCCAATACCCCCACCCCGCCCTGCAATGTACCCGTGAGCAGGTAAGTTGCCTGTTGCCCCCAACAAGGCCTCCTTTCTCACTCACTGGCCACTCTTAAGAACCACCGCTTTGTTCCTCTTTCTAGTTTCAGGATCCTGTCCTGTTCAGAAGGATGGTGTTGACAAATGCATAGAACTAAAGCCACTCTGTGGCATCTGCCCCCACAGCACCACCTTTTGCCCTCCACGGGCTGACATGAGCTTCTCAAATGCACTAACATCTATACAGCAGGAATGACCCACCTTCAGCCTTTGGGAGGAGTACTTAGGGTTGGAAGGTCTGGATTTGACTCCTGCTCCCACAGTTCCTGGCTCTAGGTCATAGGAAATGACCTCTTGTTCTCAAGTCCAGTGCCTTTGTTAGCAAAGTGGGAATAATGATCCCAACACCCCTGGGTTGTTGTGAGGCTCCAAAGGGAACTGTAGGGCCAAGTGCTTTATAAACCAAGTGCTGTGCATACTGTGTGCAGCCCTGTTCTGCCAGCAGTGTGACTTGGGAGCATTTCTTAACCCCTCTGAGCCTCAGGGTCATCATCTATAAAATGGGGCTTATAATGTGTTGCCCTTCCTCAGGGACTGTGAGGATTCAATGAGCTACCTCCCAGGGAGTGGGGAGTGACCGTGGAAACTGAGGCGGGCTCTGTGGGGAATGTTGGGTCTAAGGTCCAGATGGAGTAGCCCAGGGAAGACCCCTCCGTTGCACTGATCTGAGTCTTACTTCTGCCTAGAACTGCCGGCCCCCTGCCTACTCCCAAGACCTGGGGGAGCACCCCTGCACCCCAGGGGGACTGGCCCTGTCCTAGAGGAGAAGTCGCCTCCCATCTGAGAGCCTGGCGCCACTCTCTCTGGGCAGCTCCACTGGGCCTGATCATTTGGGTCTCTGGAGAGAGCCTCCCAGAGGGTCCTGTGGCCAGCAGGCTGGAATGTGCCTTTCTGGATGTTTCTGAGATGGTTATTTCTGCATCGGAGCTGTGGTCAGGAAAGACCCTACAACTTCCCGACGAGGGGCACTGAGCCTGTGCCAAGCTGTGGAGCCTTGGGCAGAGATGAAGGGGATCTGAGAGTAGTCCTGGGCTGTCCATAAACAGTGCCATCTCTTTCAGCTCAGCACTGTCCCAGGCGCTCCTGCTCACCGCCCGTAAGGCTGGGCTTGGTCCTGGCTCCAGAGTGGACCTTTGGCCCAGAAAAGGAAGTGTGTAGGGGGCAGGGGGGGAAAGCACTTCCTGGGGGCTGGCTGAGGTCTGCTGAGTAAGTGACCAGCAGAGGGTGAAGAGGGGCCAGTCAGGACTCAGGTTATTACCTTCTGGTTCAGCTGGAGCCATGGGGCACCCATTGTTTCAACTGGAGTCATGGGGACACCTACTAGTTCAACTGAGCTGGTGAGGGGAACCCCATTAGTTCAACTGGGGTCATGCAGATGCCCACTGGCCAGGGTCCAGGTAGTGGATCCAAATGCAGGTTGGAACCTCTCACTTCCCTCCTCCAGGACCTGTCAAATCAAGTCCATCTACCAGAGCCCAACACTCAGTCCCCTCCAGGGCCTGCTCCCAACCGCCTTTCCTGGGCATGTTCATGCCCTTCTGCCAGTCTTGTGGTGTTTCCTCGCCCTGGAAAGCGCCCACTACCCATCTTCACCTACTGAAGTCCTCTCTTCATTCAAGCCTACCTGAAGCACCACCTGCTTCGGGAAGCCTTCTCAGATCCCTGTTTTAGTCATTCCACTAGGATTTAGCATCTATTCCATTCAACTTGTGGTTTCAGGATTCTATGGACCAGAGGCTCCTTGGGGAAGGATCTGGGTCTTAGTTTTTCATTCTCTTGGTACAGTGCCTGGCACTCAGGAGAGCTCAGTGATTTTGGGTAAACTGACTGAAATGAAGGCTGACTTTGGTTCTATTTGGAAGGTGACTCGGAAGGTCTGGGGATCCAGGACACACATGAGCCCTACTTCGGGTGCTCTAACTTTCTGGGATGCCTCCTTGAAGATCAAGAAATCAAAGCATCTTAGGGTTGGGAAGAATCTTAAAAACCATTGATTGCAGCCCCTGTCTGTTATATAGGCAATGTGATAGCCTTTTTGATGTGTCAACTTGGCCAGGCTAAATAAAGCCCCTAGTTATCTAATCAAACACTAATCTAGAGGTTGCTGTGAAGGCATTTTGTAGATGTGATTAAAGCCCATAATCAGTTGTCTTTAAGGAAAAGAGATTATCCTAGATAATCTGCGTGGACCTGATTCAATCAGTTGAAAGGCTTTAAGAGCTGAGTTGGAGCTGAAGGTTCCCTGAAGACACAATTCTGCTGGTGGGCAGGGCCTCCGCCCATGCTGGAAGGAGTTCCAGTCTGTCCTTCCTGATGGCCTGCTCTGTGGGTTTTAACTTGCCCAAAAAGCTACTTTATCACATAAGCCAATCCCTTGTAATACATCTCTTAATATGTATCTCCTACTGGTTCTATTACTCTGGTTGAACCTTAGCTGATATAGGTGACCTCTGCTGCATGCCCGTCCGGTGTCTTTTCTATACTTCCTCTGATGGGGAGCTCACCACCTCTCAAGGCAGCATGGTCCATTTTTGGCCAGGTTCAACTCTAACAAGTTCTAAAATACATTGGACTTAAATTAAGTCTTCTTATGGACTCTACCCCCTAGTGCTGGTTCAATCCCATGGGCCCAGTCAGCCCAAACTGGATTCTTTCACCTTTCAAGAGCCCAGAAGATATTTGAAGGCTTCTCTCATGCTCTGCAGGCCTGTCTCTGCCAACTGTCCATCATTTGACATCCTGCTTCCCTCCTCTAACTCCTCCCTAGGCTGTTGATGTTTCTCTTAAAAAGTGTGCAGACACACGTGGCCTGACACGTCTAGAATACAGTGGGCCTTGTCCGGATACCTGCATTCTACACTGTAGCTGGCAACGGGGTGAGTGTATCTGGTGGCCATGGGGCCTGGCAACTTCTGTGGGCCTTTGCTTTCTGGATTCGATGCCATGAAAGAAGAAATGAGCCTGTGCTCCTTCCTCTAATGGGGGCTGGAGGCCATCCTGCCCCTGGGACTTCGGGTAGATGCCGTGAGGGAGGACCCCATTTCCCACCGTGATGTTTAATCTCTGGGGTGCCTGTTCTCCGCCGGATCTAAGGAACTTCCCGGCCAGGCTAGGAAGGAAAGGAGGACAGCTGAGGACCAACCGATTCTTGTTTGGAGGCTTCTCTATGGGACAAGCCCTTTTCCATTCTTCTCCTGTTCCATCCACCCTCCCCACTTCCCTTTTTCCTACCCACAGTGACTGTATGGCACGTGGCCCCACCCAGGCTCCAGGGCCGGCTCCCATGAGGCCATCGCAGGCCCGCTCCAAGCCTCAGAGAATGGTCCGTAAGCTCTGAGGCCCCTGGCTCTGACATTTCACGACCAGATTCCTAAGGGTTTTTCCAGTTCTGAAACTCAGTTCTAAATCTCCTTGTTCTTAAAGCCACAGTCCACATGTCTGTCTATTCCCAGACATCAGGTCCCCAGGCTATTTAGACCCTTGCTACTAAAAGTGTGGGCCATGTGTCAACAGCACCAGGTCCCTTGGGGCCTTGCTAGAAATTCAGAACCCCTTCCCAGACTTGCTGGTTCAGAATCTGCATTTAAATAAGATCAACCAGGTCATCCCCCATCTGACTGTTTGAGAAACATTAACGTAGAAAATTCTGTATTGCTGAGCTGGTCTACGTAGGTTCCCCTTGTGGAACGCCTCTATACAGAGGGGAAGACTGAGGCACACTAGGGAAGTGTTTGTTCTTCCGTGAGTACCGGGGCAGGAGAGAGAGACAGAGAGAGAGAGAGAGAGAGTGAGGAGGAGAGAGAGAGGGAAACAATTTGTCTAAGGTCTTTCGGGCAGAGAAAGAACCCTAATTCTACATTTCTAGCTCCCAGGCTAGGCTCCTGCCTTGTATTCATAGCAACCAATGCCCCCTTCACAAAGAGGTCCTTGGGTGTCACTGGAGGAAGCAGGGGTCGGGGGTTAGCCACAGTTTGGCAGGGTTCCCAGGAGGCCACGGGACCAGGACGGCTGGAGCTGTTTGCTCTAGGCAGCAGCTGAGGCTGGCTGCAGCAAAACCGGAAAGTGACAGTGTGATTGGGGCTGTAGCTTGGGGCGGGGCGGCTCCAAGCAAGGAGCAGGTCTCACCTGCCTGAGCAGGGGCAGTTTCTGGACAACAAGCAAGTGTGGGGAGACAGAGAGGCGGTGGCTTTAGCTTGGCCATTGACTGCTGGAAAGGCATTTGACATGTGACTCTCTGAGGACCAGAGGCTAACAAAGGGATCAGGAGGAGGCCCAGGGCCAGGAGAAGAGGCTGGCTGGCAGCTTTCTCTCTTTTCTAAGAATCCATGGGGCACCCAAGAACATGGCGTGAGGTGTCAGTAAACAGGCCTCCAAGGCCAGCTCTGATGACAGCGGTAAGTGTGGCCTTCAGCAAGCCCCTTTTCCAATATAAATTGTAGTTTCCACGCTGTAAAATGAGAGGGCTGGAGCTAAAATTCAGATTTCTCTTTGGGCTACATGCTCTATTCCACAGTCCTGAGGGCAGCAGATCCTGAAAGTCAGGCCACGGCTTGAGTGCCCTGCATGGACTCTGGTACCATTTTCATTATTTGTGATGTTCCTACAGGAGGGATGGCAGAGGCTCTATGGCAGGTAAGGGGCTGCATGGCTCTGAGGAAAGATACTCCCTACAGTCTTGGGTGCCAGCCCTGGTGCTGCCATTTTATCTTTGCAGGGCCCTGGGCCACTTTATGAAACTTTCCGAACTTCCATTTCCTTGATTGTAACAAGATGATAACGCTGTCCTCCCAGGGCAGTTGTGGGGATGCAGGTGATGAGAAATGCCTGGGACAGTGCCTGGCGTGCTAGGGCACGGGGAGACACGTGGCTCCCCGCTGCAACCAAGGTAGAGATGAAATGACTTGTCCAAGGGTGAGGGGGTGCCCTTCCTGGGTCTCGGCTGAGGTAGCCCAAGCTGATAATAGTCTTGGTCAGAGCTGGGGCTCTTCCCTTCCTGCTGGCTGACTACAGGAAAATCATTTTTACATTTTTTAAAAATTATAAAATCAACTCACAGATTCACCGTTTGTGCTGCCAGCTGAAAGCTGTTTGTAGTGGTGATTTGCACTACATTCATCTGTGCTTGTTTACGTTTTCTTTGAAAATACTTATTGTGTTTGTCCTGTCTCCACTGTGGCCAGGCGTGTGTCTCCTATTTCTGTCCGATTCTCATCCCCACTACCTCCATGTCTCCAGTCCTCCGTCACGACGTGTGGGAACTGGACATGTTGGAGAGAGGCACAGCAGTAGAAAGACCTCTGATCAAGTACACCCGCTTTGTAGAGGAGGAAACTGATGGTCATAGAGGACCAGCAACTGAACGAAGTGGAACTGGAGCTTTTGCTTTCTTGCTCCAATCCAGGGTAGGCTCTCCTACTACTGTGCCCCTCCCTTTCTCTAACTGGTTTTCTGCAGAGTCTGCCTGCTGAGAGGAGGGAGTGCTGCCCCTGAGTCTGGATGTCAGGCAGACCCCGGGCAGAGGCGATGACCCTGAAAGCCTGGGATGGGGGAGCGGGATTAGGAGGATGAAGGGCAGGGGCTGGCAGCCTCTGGTTTTCTACGCTACAGTCCTCACCTGTGAGGATGGGGCAGCAGTGGCTGTGGTCACGGTAATCCTTGGGAGACTGCAGTTCCCTTCAGTGGGGGAAGTAACACTACACGGACGAGAATATTAAATAACACTAATAATTGCAGATACTGTTTATTAAGTGCCTACTCTGTACCAGGCACTTTCTTTGTATTATCCCATTTAATCCTGGGAGGTAGATATTATCCGCTCATTTTGTAAATGACAAAACAAGCTCAGAGAAACTAATTTGTACAAGATAACACATCTGGTGGCAGGGGATGGGGGAGTTAGGGGAGAGGTGGGTTGAGAGGCGGACCCAGGCACTCTGGCTTTTAAGCCAGTATCCACGTTTCCACACCACCCTCAGCCAGGGCTTGTGTGGGTGATGCAGAGGGGTGGCCTGAGGGCAGGGAGGCAGGAAATGCCTGCCGAGAGTGGGCAGTGGGACTGTTCCAGGCTGGGTTGCCCTTCCATCCCCCTGGGAAGTCAGGATTGCGAACAGTGGAGTGATAAGCAGCCGAGGCCCCGGTGGTAAGAATGATGGTGGGTCATGAGGGGAACAGGCTGGGGCGATGCAGAGAAGGTACAGGTTCTAATCAGGGTTGTACCTTCAACTTACTGTACAACTTCAGGCAAGTGACTCACCTCTCTGGGTGTCCGGATGATTGCTAATGTTTCCTTTCACTTTTTTAATTTGAGGACTTTGTGGTTTGGGGATGTCAGGTCACTTCTGTACTTTCCTCCTCCTTGGAAGGATGGAACGGGTACAGGTTCCTTCACGAGCGGCCGGCTTGAACTTACAATCGAAGGGGTCCCAGGCCATGTGGTGGGCAATGGGAACCCATGCTCAGCGGAGAGCGGGCTGGAAGCTTTTCTGCTCCAGCCCCCTCAGCTAATCGGTCACCTGGTCTCTGGTTGCCTTAGAGCTTCAAGGATTCTGGGGACCTACAGTGGGAGAACGGGCACCTGTGAGCCCGTGGCAGGCTCAGGTAGGCCTGGTGCTGGGCACAGCTCTGTCACCACGTGCTCTGGGTCGGTCAGGGGTCAGGATGTGGGGACACAGAAGGCTGGCTGTACTGTTCTGGAGAGGGCTCTGTTAGGGGAAAGACAAGCTGTGGCTACTCAGTGCCCTCGAGATACCAGGGTCTGGGCTGAGTTCTTGAAGCAGAGAAAGAACTAGCAAAATATCCAGGGCATGGGAGTCAGAGAGGCTCAGCTGAATCTGGGCAGGTGCCTCCTTTCAAGTCACAAGGCCACGGGTGAGTTATTTACGCTCAGAGCCTTAGGTTCCTCAGCTGAAAAATGTAGGTAATAACGCCCACCTTGAAGGGTCGGTAAGGGAATAAATTGAGGGGATACAGATAAAGAGTTTTAGATAGAGCTGGCTAAAGAGTAGCTATTAAATTGTGGCTGCTATTATTATTGTTGCTGTTGTTAATAATAATAATAATAATAATAATAATAATAATAATAATAAAAGAGGCATCCTGAATAAAGGGAAGGAGTGGGGGCCTGGGAGGCTGTGTGACTCCCATCACCTCTCTGTAAGAGGAGTGGCACCAGCTGATCTCAAGGCCCCTTCCTGCTCTGACAGCCTCCAGGCTATGAATAGATGGGGCTGGGGCCCTGGAGGAGTTTGATGACTCAACAGCTAGAGAGGATAAGCTTCCCAGAAAAGAGTTTCCGTTTGCATTTGATGAACTTAGGGCCCAACAAAGGAAGGGTTTCCTGGCTGGGAGGCCAGGGATGAGGGAGCTGAGGAATCCTTGCAGCCAGCGGAGACTGTGACTAACCAGGTGAATGACTAACGCAGACCCTGCTGCCCCTCAACCAGTCAAGGGTTCCCGTGGGTGTCCTGCAAGCTGGCATCACTGAGCACATCTTGGTCATGCCAACAATCCTGGCTGGCTCTGGGCGTCACAGCACATGGAGGCAGAGGACGCAGGGAGGGGCCAGCAGGGAACAGAGCACTAGGCTTGGAGTCAGAAGACCCAGCTTCTTGCTCTAACTCCACTGCTCACGAGCTGCATTTCTTTGGGGAGGTCCCTCCCCCTCCCTGCGCCTCCATGCCTTCGTCTGTGCCATGAAGCTAACAATGCCTGCCCTGGAAACTTCCCTGAGCTGTGAAGGCTGGGACTCAAAACAGGAGATGAAAGTGCGTTGTGATCATTAAGGTACCGAATGAATGGGAGGTTCTGCCATTATTCTACCCTGATGGGATTACTGGTGCCTCAGGAGACTCATTAGGGTCCCCAAAGGGATCCGGTGAAGAGCGTTGGCTGCCGTCGGATTTTGGGTCAAGATCAGTCTAATATAAGGCCCTTTCCAGCCATCTGATCGCAGCCCAGACAGGTTTTTCTTAGAGCAGAGCTCCTGTTGACAGCTTCCAGCTAGGTAGCATACTCAGAGTAAAAGGTGACAAAAAGCCAGGGATGGTTGAGTGAGGCAGGGAGTGGGCAGTGCCAGCCTGGGGTCCCCACAGAAGTAGAGTGGCGCTTTGATGCTGTCTTTCCTCTTGCCCAGTACTTCATAAATAAATAATCACCAGAACCACACTCTGTCCGCCTCTACCTCTGTCTCTCAGCTTTTAGCATCTGCAAGCACCTTGGGAAATGGCAGGGGGCAGGGAAAAGACAATGCCCTTTCATTTCTGCACACCTTAAAGCCACCAATGGCCTCCTTTGAGTGCTCATGTGTGCCCTGGGTACGGTGCCAGCCCGAGGAGCGCAGAAATGGGCACCACGGGGCCCTGCCCACATGGAGGTTAATTACAGTGTGGTTGAAGAGACAAAACACATCCCCTTAAATGTAAATAACCAAGCAAAAGAGCCTCCACGGTCACCCTGGTCATCCTGACAGTGAGTCTTGTGGTTACCCAGAACGGTGGCTTGGGATGTTCTGTGAGAGTTTACGGAGGCTATGGTGTTTTAGCTGGACCTGGAAGGTTAGCTTCGACAAGATAAATAGGGAGAAAAAGGCGTGTCAGGCAGGCACACTTGCGGTGTTCTCAGGGAACAGTTTGGCTGCAGCGGAGGGATCGCGTCAGTAAGAAGTGAGAAATGAAGTTGGACGAAGAGCCTGGAGCCAGGTATAAAGGTCCTCACAATTTGAAATAAGGAGCATCGACCAGATTCCATGCACGGGGTGCCATCAAGGCTTTCGGAGTAGGGCACTGGTATGGTCAGAGCTGTGCTTTGGGGAGATTCTTTCTGGCAGCATTGTCCAGGGAGGGGGATGCAACGAGGCTGGAGGCGAGAAGGCCAACTGGGAGATTACTGGGGAGCAGAGAATAGTGGGACTGAGAAAAAAGGGGGCACACAACCAAGGCCATGATGTGAGGGAAGAGGGAGAGGGAAGACTTGAGAATGTTCAGTGCTCCTGAAATCCTGGCAGGTGGCAGTGTGGTGGGAGAGGGGAGGAGACCCCTGGTCTGGTCCTTCCCAGGAAAGCAAGCTGCTTGATTTTGGGGCAGGCCTGAGTCTGATCATCCTGCTCTAAATTCACAGGTACAGCAGAACCCAGAGGTGGCTCTACTTGGGCCATATCCACTTGTGGCCTCTTGTTTTTCCTCTTCCAAGAGAGGAAGCCAGAAAGCACACAGCATAGCTCCATGTGGTCTCCAGAGAGCCACAGAGGCTCAGCACAGAGTCCTGCAGTGGATAGACTGCAGGGACAGAGTCTAGTCCTGTCTTTTACCTTCTTGACCCCTGTTGACTCCCAGGAAAACACTGCCATCTTGTCATGGTCAATGCCAAGTGGCAATGAGCCCGTGGGAGCTCAGCCAAGGCAAGGAGGGTACCAGGAAGAAGAGAGGGAATAGGAAAGATGGAGGAAAGAGCTTCTGGAGGCATCCCAGTGGGCTCTGGGGAAAGGTGGGCTGGGAGCACGTCAGGACTGGGAGGAGCCCTTGCGATCATTTCCACCAATCTCTGATGGTCTGGAGGTGAGCCTGAGACTCAGGCGGGGAAAGGGACTTGTCCAAGGTCATACAGCGGGAGACATGATGGAGCTGGGCTGGAATCATAGTCTTGGGAGTGGGTAAGGTGCTTACTCCTGTTTGGACACTTTTGAACAAGCACATCAAGGGCCTCACTGGAGATTTCTTTCCTGGATGTCCGTTTGTGTGCTGCATGTCTGTGCCTGCGTGTGCTCTGCTTGTGTGTGTACCTGTGTGCACCCGTTCCTGTGTTGTGAATCTGTGTGTGTGTGTGTGTGTGCGCGTGTGTGTGTGTCTTCCTACGCCTGCTGTTGGCCTTGGCTTGGAGAAGAGAACTGGGGCCATTCCTGTGAGGTGACTGTTTTCCTGGGACAGCAGAGAAGGCAGGGAAGGTTGGACCTGGCTTCCTGCACCAGCTCTGCGACCCTAACAAAATTAAAGGCACTGGCTGGTGGTGCCCAAACTCTGGGAACTGGAGACACACGCGCGCACACACACGAAGGGGCACTTACAGCCCGCAGTTCCAGGGTGTTTCAAGCACCCAGAGTGCCCGGAGTGCCGAGTACCTGCAACCACTCATCTCCCTGGAGCCCCAGCCGGTACCAGGTGCGGAAGCCCCTCTGCAGGGACACGGAGGAGTGGAACGCTCTCCGCTCCCCGCGGCTCCCACTGAGCGCCCGCTCCACGGCCTGGCCGGGCCACACCCCTCCTCCCCAGCCTCCGCCGGTCATTCCTGCCCCTCTCACACACTTCAGAGTCCCCTGGGGCCCCGCGCAGTCTGGCAGGGACAAGTTGGGGCTGGCCCGGCTGGAGAGTCAGGTCCGGAGCCAGGAATCGACGCCTCCCCTGAGTCCTGTTCCCGTGGAGCTGACACGCCAGGCTGAACTCGGGTTTCTGGGAGCGCGGGGTTCGGCGTCTAGACCCTCTCCCGGGAAAGCCCTCTCCCGGGAAAGCCCTCTCCCGGGTCAGCCCCCTCCCGGGTCGGCCCCAGACTGCCAGCCCTAGGGTCCCCGCCCCCCGCCCGGCGAGTAGTTACCGATGGTGGTGATGACGGTGATGGCGAAGTAGAAGGAGCCGGCGAAGCGCCACTGCACGCCGGCCTTGTGCGGCTTGAGGCTCAGCACGACGCGCTCGAGCTCCTCGTAGCCGCCCTGGCTGAGGTTGTAGCGCGCCCGCAGCTCCTGCTGCCGCAGCTCCAGCCGCTGCCGCTCGACCATCTCGGGCTCCGACTCGAGCGCGTCGAAGACCGCGGCGCCCACCAGCAGGTAGGTGAAGGTGCACACGATGAGAGCCAGCGTGCGCACGTTCTGCCGCTTCATCGTCCCGCCCGGGCCGCCGCCGGCCCCCCGGCGCCCCCGGCCCGCGCCCCGGCCTCGGCCGCCGCTGCTGCTGCCCCGTAGGCGGCCTGGGGCATGGCTGCGCTCGCCGCTCCCCGCGCCGGGCACCCGCTCCGCGCCCCGGGGCCGCCGCCGCCAACGGCGCCGCTGCCGCGGAGCTGTCCCTTCAGCACCACCCACCGCCCTCCTCCGCCCGGCCCCGCTCCCGCCCTCCGCCCCCCGCCCGCAGGCCGCCTCCTCCCGCCAGCCCTCCCGCCCAGCCAAATAAGGACTGGGGAGACGCGCCGAGGGAGGGAGGCGGGGGGCTGGCGGAGCGGGAGGGGGCGGGGAGCGAGCCGGGAGCCGCGGAGAGAGCAGGCAGGACGGAGAGAGAGACCCAGAGGGAGAGAGAACTAGACAGAGAAACGCATGTAACTACGGAGGGAGAGAGAGAGAGAGAAAGCGGCAGAGGGGGGTGTGACAGACACGGAGATAACACCAGAGGTAGACTCGTAGACACAGAAAAAGAAGAGGCAGGCAGAAAAATGCCGAGCGAGAGGGGCGCAGAGCGGCAGACCGTGACAGGGAGACCTGGAGAGCTGTAGATAAACTGATAACACAGAAGCAGAAAAGCAAGGAAAGGAAAGGCAGAGTGAGAGCCCACGCCAGCCTCCCCTCCAGCGGCCCCCTGGCTCCCCCAACCCCGCGCAGAAATCACAGAGGCTATAGCTGGGAGGGACCTTGGGCCTGGTGGCTGCCTATTATTATGAAGATGAGGAAACTGAGGCACAGAGAGGTCAAGTGGCATGCAAAGGCACACAGTGAGTTAGTGCCAGCACCGGGACTCAGCCAAGCTCTCCCTCCCCCCAAGCCACAGCTCCCTCCTCTGTACTAGGCTGCTGGCTGTCTTAGAAACAGAAAGACACAGCTGTGGACCTGGGCACCCGTGGGCCAACACCCAAGGGAAAACCCTGCTCTCATAAATTGTATCCCTTCCCGGGGGAGCATGGCTCCCAGAATTGGCTGCGAAAGCACAGACCGGAGGCCTAGGCCGGGAGCACCCAGTCCCGGGGCCTCCTGCTCTGTTGCCCACGGCCTATCAGGCTGTTTGGACATCAGTCATGGCCCCCATCTGGCACCAGCCGCCCAGGCTGCGCTTGGGCTTCCAGAGACAATGCTGGCACCACCATGGACATCCTCGCAGAAGAGCGAGCTCAGCGAAATAGGGCAAATGGGCCCAGATCTGGAGGCTTGCCAACAGGCTGGAGGAACCAGCGGGGCAGCAGGGTCTCCCCGTGCCTCAGCTTCTTCATTTGTCAACATGGCGGCAGTGGCGGTGAGGCGGGGCAGGCCGTGGGACCATGGGCAAGGCATCGCTGCCCCTCTCACAGTCTCGCTCCCTTATCTCCTGGAGGAGGTGCCATAGCAGATGATCCCGCAGGCCTTGCTTAGCTGCAAACAACTCCAGACTTGGATGGGCTAAGTGAGCAGAATGACTGGAATGCAAAGCCCACTGCCAAGGAGGGTCAAAAGTCTTTCATGGGACCCTGGCACAGGCCACGAGGAGAGACATGAAAGAGGCCCCAAGGCCCCTGACTGAGGGTAGGCTCAGGAGGCAGCCAGCCAGAGCAGGAACACCATCTGCTCACAGCCTGGGCTGGCCTGTCGCTGCTGGTCACTGCACTGCTTTTCCCAGGAGTGCCACCAACTCATTCTTTCCTTCAACAAGTGTGTATCAAACATCTGCTGTGTGTCAGGCTAGGCACGTTATGACATTTATTATCTCTAATCCCTGCCACAATCCTGAAATGGTTATGTCCGTTTTATAGATGGGGAAACTGAGGCTAAAGGCGGTGCAGAGAGTCACCCGAGGCCATTCAGCTGGGGAGAGACTTCGGTTGCCTCCTAAGCCCATGCTCTTCTCCACCGTGATTCCTCAAGCCTCAATTTTCAAAGATCTGGAAGTAGGATAGATAATTATGCTAGCTCTTGAACAAATTGTTGTGAGAGCAGAGAAGGCCACACGTGTGCACATCAGACAACATGGGGCTCTGCAACATCTTCTTTTCCTCTAGGACTCAGGTCTCTGACCAGAACCTGATGGGAGGGTCCTGATTTATGGCACCCACCTTACCTCTCCCCATCCCATCAGTATCCCCTTCCCCCCCAAGATCTTTGGTTCTTTGAAGACATAGACTTTCTGGCCCTGACCCTTTGGCCATGAACCCAATCTACTACAGGCTTTCCCCCTTGATATCTTCTGGTTTTCTGGAAGAAAAACGCTGCCTTTCTTGGCTCCCGGGGGTAGGGGTACAAGGGGTACACCCAGAAGCCTATTCTCCCAAAGCCGGTCTAGATGAGCAGTGGTTTGCCAGACCTGGTTTTCTGTGTGAAAGACTGTGTGTTGAGGGTCTGCTTGCTTCTGGCTGCCCGGACAGACTGCTGTGCCGATGAAAGACGATATGATGAGTGTAAAAGCTTTAGAAAAGGGAAAAAGCTGTCTTCAGGGGCAGGGCATTTATTATTAATTATGATGAAGCTCGTTCTCATAGCACTTCAGCACTGGAAGAATCTACGGAGATTGTCTAGCTTAACTCTCTCATGTTACAGATGAGGAAACTGAGGCCCGTTAATTAAGAAGGGGCTTGCGCAAGGTCACACAGTGAATGAGGAGGGCAAGGCTCATGCACCATAGTTGGGGTCTGTTCTGTGGCCTTCCTTATATGTGGGATCAGGACACTTGCCAGTGGGGGCAACACAGCACATCCAGTGTCCTTGGAGCCCAAGAGAGTGGCCCAGGTCTCCTCCTCCTGCCCCTCCTCCCCCTTTCTCCTAAGGAGGTGGGACTGGTAGTGGGTTCAAGCTGGTGCCTGTCTAGGCTTCTAAATAGCCCTTGGGACCTTTAGTCAAGAGTCCCATCAGCCTATCCTCAACCTTGGCTGTTGGGGGGGGCACTGTGCTAAATACCTCACAGTCTATCACATACCTTTTTGTCCAAGATTCCTGGGACCTACCCACACCTGACAGGCACACCTCACCCTCTGCCCAGGGCCAAGGGTCAGAAAGCACCCCTGTCACCTTGTCTGTTATGCACAAGAAAGTCTGCTCAGCTTCATGTCCCTGTGTTCTTTTTCTTTCTTTCTTTTTTTAAATTCATTGGTGACTTAAATGGAGGAAGCTCTGGGCCAATTAGAGATTTTTTTTACATCTGTCAAATTATGATGTTGGTCTGCTGTCTGTGCGGTGATTTTCTGCAATCCTGGGCAGTAAAAAGAACACAGGGTGAAGAGTTGGGAGGCCTGGGCTGGGGTGCTGTGGGGCTGTGGGACTTGGGGCCAGTCCCTTCCCCTCCTTCAGTTTGCACCACTGCAGATGGAGGGGTCTGGAGCAGGGCATGTCTACGCTCTCTCCATTTGAAACATCCCGTGACCTTCCTGGTCTGCTTCTGCCTCCCTAGTTCTTCCAAGAATCAGGGGAGAGGAGGTTTCTTTCCATTGCTCTTAAGGCTTTAGCTTGTGAGGAAAAAGGCACAATAAGAGTTATGATAAATGATACACAAATTAATCATCATTTGTTGTTGCATATTATTATGCACATATTATTTTCCAGCTTTATCATTCACTCCCTTCCTTTCTAAGCTCTAAGTACATCCAAGTACTTTTATGTTTCACTCCTGGCTCACAGGGCTCCCAGAACCGGGAATGCTGGCTCCTCCATTTTCTCTCAGTTGAACTCCTATTCAGGCTTCAAGACCCAACTCCGAGGCCACTTTCTCCATGAAGCATTCCCTAGTTGCCATCAGTCAAAACTACTGGCTTCTTTGTGCTTCCAAGGCACCCTGCCTACATTTCAATTCACTAGATACTTTTCCAGCACAGTAGATTAGTTGGTTCTTTAATATTTGTCTTCTGCACTGGCTCATCATACTCCCCAGGGTGGAGACCCTTCTTACTCACACTATGCCTTCCGCAGTGGGGAGCACGGTGTTTCACACGCCAGAGTGGCTCCGTGTGTTTTCCTGTGTGCTCAGTAGCACCTACACCTGCTGGGTTAAAGACCAGCAGTGCCAGGGGGAGAGGGGCACAGATGGTGGAGTCCACAGGCAGAAAACCCCAGCAACCTGCTTCTGTGAGTCTTTGCAGGCGGACACCTCTAAAGCCGGAGCGAGCCCTGCTGGTTTAGAGAAAGAAGACAAAGACAGATGTGAGTGTCCAAAGGCCTGAGGGAGCACGTGGAGACGGCACAGGACTGGGAGTCCAGATGCCTGGTGCTTGGTCCCAGGGCTGCCACCAACGGCCAACTAGTTGGGGAGACTTGAAAGAGTCATGTAGCCTCTCTGTGGCTCAGCGCCCTTTTCTACAGAGGAAAGGGGTGACTATCTCAAAAGGTCTCTTTTTGCTCTGACACTCTTTGGTGTTAGTGACAGGCCTGGCCCTGGGACCAGTAATGCTCATTCTACAATGGTCGAGAATGTGATCTGACGGATGAGGGGCCCTCTGTCCATTGCTTTGAAGCTCCTTTTTATCGGCCAGCTTGGCTGGAGGATGAGGGCAGCGGGGAGAGAGGTAGAGAGTGAAAGAGTTGATCCTAAGTCAGGTGGCTGAGTTCAAATCCTGATTCTGTCAGTTACTAGCTGGACTGCAGCCTCACATGAAGTTCTGGTCCACCCTGTCTAGACCAGACCATAAGCTCCACTGGGCAGGGAAAAGGCCTTACTCATCGCCCTGCCTCAAAATCCTTGGTACAGCGCCTGACACAAAAAGGCACTCTATAAACACCCCTGCAACCATTCCAGGAGGCCTATCTGGGCTAGGCGAGTGGGCAGGGCCTGGGACCCATGGTTCACTGTATGAAGGACTATTCGGAGTCATTTCAACATCAAGCCAGGGGCAAGCCTGAGACAGGAAGGGGCCCTGTAGGCCCAGGAGCTGCAGCAGAAAGACAGGAAAGCAGCCAATGCAGAGAGCTGCACCAGGGCCTCGGGTGGCAAGTTGATGGAATTCAGGGTGCTTAGGGTGTGACTGAGGTGCTTCTTGGTGTATCTCTGTAGGGAGAGACATGGAGGATTAGCCTGGATTTACAGAGCATAACTGGTCCCAGGGCAGCCGGCTTGCGTTTGTCAAGAGACACTATTTGTTTAACATCTCAAGCCCAAACCAAACACAAAAGTCAGCTGTTCACAGAGAGGCTCTGGGAGCTGTTGGGGAGATAGCAGCACGCTGGGAGGCAGACACCTGGCTCTGCTCTCAGTCCTGCCCCACGTGAGCGGCGGCCAGCTCAGCATACAGAATTGGGTCTTCTACTCGTAAGAGTGGGAACCAACCTGTCTTCATGGAGCTGCTGTGGGGGGTCAGGCTCAGTCCATTCGTTAGCAGGAAGCCTTAGTCCAAAGTCAGCATCCACCACATTTGACAAACCCCTTCCCCTAGAGGCGGACTCCCCAGCAGGCTCCTTCCCTGATTCTGAATACCACACTGAGATGAGTGTCCTTGTGTGTATGCCCTTGAGGACTGAAGGGAATTTTCACAGGGCCACATAGCCAGAAGCGTCATAGTGCTTATGCCCCACTGCATGTCCAGGTCCCACAGCTTGCTGGGCCAGAGAGGGGGCTCAAGACCAGCTATTGTGACTTCCAGATCTTCGCTGCAAGATAAGTTGCCTAAATTCGCCCCCTTCCCATTGCAAAAATTACTTCGCAGTCTCGTAAACCCGTCCTCTGCAGAGATGCTGGTGCAGCCATGGCCTGTGTTCCCTGACAGACAAACGCGTTGCTGCTAAGGAAAAAATGAGTCTGGAGATCTAGTCAACAGCCTCACAAATCTTGAAATCCTTCTTTGCAGGTTTATGGCTTCTGAGAAGCAAGCAGAGGCAGCCTGTTCTCAGCACTAAACACAGTAATTATAATAGCACTTGCAATGATTAATCAGCCAGTGAGTATCGAGTGGTCCCCGAGAGTGTGCGCGACATTGTGTGTATGTGTGTGCGTGCGTGTGTGTGCGTGTGTGTCCAGGCAGGGGCGAGGGCAAGAGAGGTGACTTCACTCCCAGTGAGTTTTAGGTATCTTTCCCTTGGTGGAGCGGCCGGGTCGCCACCAAGGCTCTCCTTGGGCGGTGGTGGGGGTGGGGGCGGGGGTTGTTCTGTTCTGGCTGTAGCTGTACTTCTTTCTGCTGGGAGAGGGGTTCTGCACCCCAGGGTCCCCTCCGCTGGGCTCCTAACCACGCTGGGAGAGAGGAATTGACAAAAGCAGGTCCCAGGTCCATCAACCAGATTAACATGGGTCTCACCAGCATGATGTATGTGGTACAACCAAAGGAACTTGGGATACTGTGTCTGCAGAAGAGATACAGGGGATATGTCAGCTACCACATGCAGGAGGGATTAGGTTTGCTCTGGGTGGCTTAGGAGGGGGCCAGTGATCTATGAGGAGATGCTACCATGAAAGAGCTTGCAGCCCCAACTAGACAGAATATTCTCTGTGCCTCCGAAGAACGAATGGGCTGCCCGGGATGTAACAAGCTCCTGGTCCACGGAGGTATGCAAGCACAGCTTCACTGATCCCTTGGGTGGAGGCCCCTTTAGAGGGATCCGAAGAGCTAGTACAGTTCTTAGCACATAGTAGGTCTGCAAGAAATGCCTTTTGACTTGGTTGCTGAATGTACTGAATCTGGGGCTGGACTAGATACCCTTTATGTTTCAGTTGGACTCAGTCCAACATTTATGGAGCAGTCCCTCTGTGCCAGGCTCTCTACCCCTGCAACCATGAAATACTACAATTCCCTGGCCCCCGGGGTGGGGGGCTGTACCTGAAGTCCTTGCTGAGTCTTCACAGCACGGATTTCTTCCAGCTTCTCCTCTCCTGCCCACCACCCTCCGCCACCCCACGTATACCAGCACCCTGCTGTCTGCAGAGTCCCCAGTCTCACAAGCTGGAGTAAGGGCCTGGAGGCCGGAGGACTCCAGCACGGGAAATGGGCCTCTGGCAGGCTAATTACTGGGAGCTGATTCTATTAAGCAGATAGCTCGCTCTAGGCAAAGCAATTACATCTAATCAGCCCCTTGCAGTTTGAGCCAGACACATGTGTGAGTAGGAACATCAAAGCAGCCTGAGGCTCAGCGTTGGGCAGGTGGGCAGGTGGGCAGGGATCACTGCTCAGAAAGTGGTCCCTGGCCCCTTCCCCAGGCTGCCCAGACCCAGGCCACCGTGGGGCTGCAGAACTGTGGGAGCAGCACTGAATGTGGACTCAGAGACCTGGGCTGAGACTTAGCTCTGCCACCAAGAAACTGAATTTCACTGGAGCGAGCACTTAACTGACCCGAGCCTCAGTTTCCCTGTCTGTCAAGTGAGTAGGGTGGACGAGAGAGACCCATTCTAAGTTTGAAACTCTAGTCCATGTCCATCTCAATAATGTATTGTATACTTAAAAATTTCCCAAGAGCAAAGATCTTAGGTAGTCTTGTAAAAATAGTAACAACAATAACAAATACAGAAGGCAGAAGGAAACTTCTGGAGGTGATGGATGTTTATGGCATAGATTTTGGTGATGGTTCACAGACGTATACTTATCTCCAAACTCATCAGGTTGTATACATTAAGTATGTACAGTTTTTGGTTTGTCAATCATACCTCAATAAAGTGGTTTAAACAAAACAGAAATGCTAGTCTTGCTAATCCATCTGGTTTGGCTTCTAGTCCAATCTGAAATGAGTTGACCAGCTATACAACCTGTCTGAAATCTTCAGACATGAAAAATATATGCTGCAGGATCTAATTATTCAGACTGTGTTTTTAAAAATACTGAAATATTAAAAAAAAATTTTATGAATGCCCTCTGGCATTCTTTTTTCCTCTAGAAGTTTAATGAAATGTGTGTTCCCAAAAACACAGCCCTGATATTTTTGACCATGATTTATTCTGAGTCTTGATTTTTTTTCACTATGATTTATTTTGAGTCCCAGATTTATTTTAAAAGATTTTATTTATTTATTTATTTTTATAGAGAGGGGAAGGGAGGGAGAATGAGAGGGAGGGAACCAGCGATGACTGAGAGAAACATCAATTGGTTGCCTCACGTACATACCCCTGACCAGGGATCTAGTCCGCAACCCAGGCATGTACCCCAACCAGGAATTGAACCAGTGGCCGGCAATCAATCCACTGAGCCACACCAGCCAAGGCTGAGTCCCAGATTTTTTGAGGAAGCTGGGTCATGTCAGAGCTGGGAGAAATGGGAGGGGAAATTTCAGGGGGAAATGAGGGGGGTGATGAGCAGGATGAAGACAGGTGAGACTCTACGCCACAGCAGTCTCCCTTCTACCTGTGCCCATTTATCTCCCTGGGGAAAAGCTCCCTGAGAGGGTTTTTGACACTGTCAGGATGCCGAGGAGGGATTTTGGACATCAGTTCCTTCCACTGATGAAATTCTAGGATTCTGGGTTGGTGCTAAGCAACGGGTGTGGCCCAAACTCTCCAGATGAGCAGCCCAGTGGAGAGGACCAGAAGCCAGGAGGCCTCGGCAGTGACCAGCTAAGGGGAGGGGCAGGCCGCGGCCCCGCTTGGAGCCTCAGTTCCCTCCTCTACCAGACAGGGAAAAGCGAGGAGAGCGGTCTCCATGTGGCTTCACTCAGTGGTTGGGGGAATCCAGGTGAAATGATGAATGTGAGGCTAAGACTAATGAATTAATTCTGGTAAAAGGTGAGAATGGAAACGAAAAGAGTTCTGTACAGCACAGAC
The DNA here is from genome assembly GCA_004026545.1 of Mormoops blainvillei. NCBI lineage: Eukaryota > Metazoa > Chordata > Mammalia > Chiroptera > Mormoopidae > Mormoops > Mormoops blainvillei. The sequence goes on along the minus strand of PVJD01011010.1, from coordinate 22,670 downwards.
ACCATCCACAAAATGAAAAAGCGACCCATGGAATAGGAGAAAATATTTACAAATCATATATCTGATAAGGGGTTAATATCCAAAATATCTAAGGAACAGATACAACTCAGTTCAAAAAGCACAAACAACCCAAATGAAAAATGGGCAGAGGATCTGACCAGACATTTTTCCAAGAAGACATACAGAAGGCCAACAGGCACTGAAACAGTGCTTGACATCACTAATCTTCAGGGAAATGCAAATCAAAACCACAGTGAGATAGCACCTCACGCTTGTCAGAAGGGTTGTTATCAACTGGTGATAAAAACGTTGGCAAGGGTGTAGAGAAAAGGGAACCCTTGGGCACTGCTGGTGAGAATGTAAATTGGTGCAGCCACTGTGGGAAACAGTATGAAGGTTCCTCAAAAGTTTCAAACTAGAACTACCATATGAGCCAGCAATTTCACTTCTGGGTGTTTATCTGATGAAAATGAAAACACAAACTCAAAAAGATATCTGCACCCCCATGTTCTTTTCAGCATTATTTATGATAGCCAAGACATGGAAACAACCTGCCCACTGATAGATGAATAGATAAGGAAAGTGTTGTACATATATACAACGGAATATTATTCAGTCAATAAAAAGAAGGAGATCCTACCATATGCAACGACACAAATATGCCCAGTGGGCATTATGCTAGGCGAAATAAGTCATACAGAGGAAGACAAATGTTGTATGAATTCACTTACATGTGGAACCTGAAAAAAAATGAACCTATAAGATACAGAGGACAGGCTGGTGCCAGAGTGGGAGTCAGAGGTATGGAAATGAGTGAAGGTGGTTGAAAAGTATAAACTTCCAGATAAATACATCCTGGGGATATAATATACAGCATAGTGACTGTAGTTAACAATAGTGTATTGCATATTTGAAGTTTGCTAACAGAGTAGATCTTGCAGGTTCTTGCAAGAAAAAAAAATTGTAACTATTTGTGGTGATAGATATTAGCTAAATATTATGGTGATCATTTCACAATGTTTACATGCACATATCAAGTCATTGTGTTGTACACCTAAAACGAATACAATGTTCTATATCACTTTTATCTCAATTTTTAAGGAGGAAAAAAAATAGGTGAGATTGTTATTAACAGCTGGGATCCGGATCTCCCTCTGCAACGCAGGCCTTCTCTCTGTTTTGTTTTTTGTGGTTGCAGCTTTGAGAGCAGGATGGCCTTGCTGGGGCAGACTGTGGCGGCCACCTGACTTCCAACTTTCCCCGGCCTTGGAGATTTCAGATGACTGGTGCCCGCATTATTAGACCAAAGCCTTGGTCTGTCCTCAAAGAGGAGTCCTGGTGTGGCTTGGCAACCAGTGGCCTTGTGGGGCCATGCACAGCCCTTGGGCTTTTGTGGGCGGGGGAGGAGAAGCAACAGTGGGGTTGAGGAGAGCCAATTCTCTATCAGGTCGGCAGGGAAGAGATGGAAGGAGGCAGCATGTGGGGAGGGTGCGGGGGCACCAAGCAGGCCTGGACTGCCCTGCTCCTCAGCACGCCACATTAGTCATTTGCCAGGAGAGAGGCTATAAGGAAGAAGCCACTTTATTTCCTACATTTCTCCGGGAGTGGTGGGGAGGAAGACTGGACCTCGAGGTTGTGGGAAATCCCGGAGAGGTGGCCGAGAAACCTGTACCGAAACTTGGAGGCAGTGGAGGGACAGGCGCTCAGGCAGGGCTACTCCACCACCTCGAGGTCCTGGTGCTCAGGTCTAAGTCTGTATTTCTCTGCTCCGCCCCCTGTCTTGCACGATCCAATCCAGCCCGCCTCTCTGGCCTTATCCCCCTTACTCCATTTAGGGCTCTGCACCAGCCAGTGTTCTTCGCAGTTCCTCCAAATGCTCCAGGCTGTTTCTTGCCTTTCTGCCAGAGACGCACCTTATGCCAGATACATACACGATGGCATTTTGGGCTCCTGACAGCCCCGGGAATGGCAGCATTCCCTTTTTACAGTCAAGAAAACTGAGGCTCACAGCAGAATAACTTGCTTAAGTTCTCATGGGTAAGGGGATGACAGATCTAGATTCAAGCCCAGATAAGTTTGACTCCAAGTCTGTGCTTCCACCTCTCTGCCACACTCCCTCGCTAGAAAATGATTGAGAGCAGGGCTTGGCGGCCAAGGGGAATAGAACAGAGGGTGCCGTCTACAAGGCCTGGCACAGTTAAGAGACTTAAAAAGCGGCGGCTGCGCGAATGAATAAGCAGCTCGGAGAGGAAGGCTACAGGAAAGGCCGGGACCCAGCACCTGGATTTGCCCCAGGTGAGACAGGCGTTTGACTCTGAGTAGGGAACAGAGCAGGACTGTGGGTAAGGCCAAGCAACTCCAGTTTGCAAAGGGGCTGGGAGTCAGGCCTGCCCACGAACCAGCTGGATTTGGGCGCGGATCCGAGGTAGAGAAGAAGGAGGAGGCTGAGTTGTCGCTGGTTCAGCCCTAGCACAGCACCCAGGCACCAAGCCTAGCTAGGGACTCAGGGGGTCTCCACTGATGTGCAAAGATTGAAGGATGCCTTTGAGCTGGGTGTTTGGGAAAAAAGCAATGTCTCTAGGGCACCATGTGACCTGAAGGGGAAGTTATCATTCAGCCACATGGACGAGGGCTGGTCACAGTGCTGGGTCACCATGGGGGAGGCACAGGTGGCAGCCGGGCTCTGTGCTGAGCAGATCTCAGGAGACCCACAGACTGCGTAGTCCTGGGATCCATGGAACCCACGGCATGTCCAGGAGATGGAGATCAGCTGGGAGGCAGTGCTCAGGCCGAGGGCACTGCGCCGTGAGGGAGATGGAAAAAGTGATGTCGTTAATGAACAATGTGGCCAAAGGAATGAGCTGTAATTTGCTGGATCCAAAAGCACAAATGGGAAAACGGCTGCCAGAGGCTCAGGGGTGTCCGATGATGGCCTGACACTGCCCTGGGGGAGGGACTGAGCCCCAGCCCAGAGGCCAGAAGGGATTCGCCCCATAGGCTCCATGGGCCTTTCCTGTCCCCCAGTGCCTTGCCAAGCAAACCTTCTGGTGTATTAGTACAGGTGGCTGCTGAACTGAGTGAGGACAGACCACGTGGCCAGAGAACCTGTCCTGTTTCAACGGAAAGGATCTTGGGAAGCAGTCAAGAGACGCAGAGGAAAGAGTTCTGGGGTTGGAGTCCTCGGGTGGGCCTCACTGCTGTCCAGTTGTGTAACCCGCCTTCTTAAGGTGGGGGTTGGAAGGATTAGATGAGATGCGGGAAGCACCAGTCCTTACGTTGGGGCTGGCATGTCGAAAATACTTTCTTCCCTTCCCTCTGCCCCCTCCCTCCTAGATAAGGGCTGGGGGAACCAACCCCTTATAAGCCAGCCCTGAGTCTTAGGAGATCTGTTGGGAAGAGGGCCTCCTGGGTCTGGCATGGGGTGGGGGTGGAAAGACGAAGCTGATTAGAGGTAGAGGCTCCGAGGAAATGTATAATTTGAAATGAATTCCAAGGGGAACTTTGTGTGTGGCGGGGTGTCATTTGGTCTCCATTACCACTTAACAGGTGAGGAAACAGAGGCCTAGAGTGGGTAAGGGTCACGGGCATGTCACATGATGAAAGCACTTGGGTCTTGAGTTCGAATCCTATTGCTGAGTGTCCTAACAGGAAGCAGCCCTGCCCGACAGAGACGGTAGCGCCCTGGGTGACGGCCCGGGCACCGGGCTGGAGAGAAGTACTCATGCTGACCTTCGGAATCTGGAGAAACCACAACTTGCTTTTTTATTATAGTCGAAATTGCTGAGAACCCAATTAGGCCTGGGGGGCCCTCCAGCTTACCTCCTGCTACCCTGTGGGCCCAGCCTTCTGCAGAGTGGGGTGGCGGAGTCTCTCCTGTGAGTTTTAGGTCATGGAGTTGTGGGGTTGGTGGGCCGGGATGCCAGGGGGTGGCTGAACTCCATGGGATTGACTGGGTGATACACCAAGACCTCTGTCTACCCACCCATGGTGACCCCAGAAATATATTTTCCAGTTTGCCCCCAAACTCAGTTTTAGGACCACACCTAGTGCACCTGTGTTCGCACTATCTCCATTACTCCAAGGAGGAAGGGTGGCTCCAAGGTTTGCCCTGGCAGTGAATGGGGAAGTGGGGACCCTGGGCTGTTCCCCACGACACACTGCTCTTGGTGTGTCTCCCGCCTCTCTCCACACGCACCTCCAGAGCCTCCTTCAGGGCCTGTGGCTTTCCTGGGCTGCCGAGCCAGGTCCCTTGAATTCTTTCAATGTTAAGTCCCACTTCTCATCTCCTGTGGCTGAGCCCTTTTACTTTTGGGCCAGACCAACCTTCTCAGCAAGAGTGGGGAGAGGGACGCAGAAAGGGAAGCCCCGCAGCTCTGTACAGAGAGGGAAACTGAGGCACGGAGCTGGTCCGAGCCTAGGCCAGGATCCAGGCATCCCTGACCCCGGGTCCAGCAACAGAGGCCCGGCGCTGCGGGAAAGGCAGCAGGCAGAGAAACACTGTTCTGTTTTCTTAAGCTCCCAGCTGGGACTGAGAACACCAAATCCTCTTTGAAAAAACAGAAAAGGATTAAAAAAATCAAGATATTAACCTTGTGAAACTGGATCCGCCCCATATAGAGATTAACTTCTTTCCGAAGCATTTTTTTTCATTTCCAAATATATCTTAATTCATGTCAGCATCATGGTCAGCCCGGATTATGGGCAGATGGAGAAACGATGGCCTTCTCAGTCATACATGTACATGGGTGCACACACATGTGTACACACACACACACACACACCTGAAGCTGCAGGAAGAGCATCAGAGGAACCTGGGTTTTCTTTCCAACTCTGCTACTGAACCCTGGGCCTCAGTTTCCTCACCTCTAAGGAGCATGGTTGGACCAGCCGCCTTCTAAGATTCCTTCCCAGCATGCTTTCTGGAGTTGCTGGGGCCAGTTTCCCTTGCTTATTTTCCTCTTCCACCCTCAGCCACTGCTTCTCAAGGGCCCGGCCTGTTTCTCCCAGAGCTTCTCTGACAGCCTTCAGGCCTGGACTGCAAGCCTGGTGGGGTGGGAGGAAGCATGCACTCCGGCAGTGGGAGGCCAGGGCTGTTTTTATGGTTACTTGAGCTCTGCCACAAAGGCAGCCTCATGTAGAACACCCAGCATGAAGCCTGAGCACAGTGTAGCTGCTTCCCAAAGTCCATTTTTGCCTCTTCCACCTCCCTTTTTAGCTCATCTGTTCTTCCATCTGAGAGCCGGTTCCCTTCATCCATCTCAACCACTGGAAAAACCAGGCTGTTATTTTGTAGTTTCAGGTTCCGTCTCAGCCTGTGTCACATGGTTCCAATCAGAGCCCTCAAGTGATTCCTGTTGCTTTTAGAATGAAAACCTGGGCCCTGGGCGTGGCCTGCAGGATCCTTGCAAACCCTCTCCCCCTACCTGTCCAGGCTGGGTTCAAGGTCCACTCGCCCTGCCCCTCTGGGCTTTTGGAGCCTTCGTTCAGGTCCCCAAACCCACCATGCTTCTTCTGTCCCGGGCCCCATGGGACCCCTCCCTCTGCCTAGGCACACTCCTGTCTCTGCCTGGCTCACACCTGCTTCTCTGATGGTCCCTGCCTCTGGCAAGTCCTCCTGGACCCAGGGAGATTAGGTCCCTCGCGGTCCTCGGGCTCCCCTCTCCTCCCAATACCATCATCACAAAGAGACCAGCTGCACCACAAGAATTGGATGTCTGTCTTCCTCACTAGACTATAAGCTCCAGGAGGGCGGAGACAGATCAGTGTGTCTGTTTGGCTCAATGCTGTATCAGCAGCACCTGCTCAATGACTGGGGCTCCAAATGTGCTGTGGAGTATAGGAATGAATGGTGTCTAAAACTGCTCTTTAAAGACATCTGAAACCAGTCTCAGCACCATCTGTGGAACTGGGGCATTGAATTCCCTCAATTGACTTCACTCCTCTCTAGGTGAAAGGCTGGCCTTCCCTAAGGCTTTCTCCCTTTAAAAAGAGACCTCAAGTCTCTTTTTAAACTTACCTCTGCCAACGTCAATGGCCCAATCAATCAACAGAGTTCAGAACCACATTTCAGTTCTTTCCACCTTCTTCTGACAAGTTCAAGCATTTCCTCACCTTGATTATGTTCTGCTCCTGAGGCTGCAGCCAGCTGTGGTTATTCTGGGCACGGGGGAGGATGATCCCTGTGGGCTCGCCCTGAGTTGGCAAGGAACAGGAGGGAGAGGCTGAGGGTCCTCACTGGCCTCGGGGAGGGGTGGGCCCCTGCAATGTCTGGTTCTGGCTGGGGCAGAGGTCATGAGAATCTGTGTTTGTCAATTTGGTCAGTATTCCTGAAGGTACTCTCAAGGAACCTTTGTTCCTTGAGATATCCTACAAAAGAAAGGGTCCTGGGCTCACATGCATTGGCGAAACTCTGAGCATCCCTCAGAGTTAGTTGATTATAAGCATCAGAAGCCAACTCTGCTGACTTAGCTTATAAGGGATTTATTTAACTACAGAATCTCCTGTAGGGTCAGAAAACCAAGGTCAGAGGCAAAGCATCCAGGATCAATGCCCAAAGGCATGTTGCAGGACTGACCTCAGGAAGACCCCACTGGTACCAGCACTGGGCACAGACACGTTAGCTTGTGCCACCAGCTCCACCAGCACTGGGTGTTGCCTTTAGCACCATCACCGCTGTAGCCTGTGGAAACAGATGGCAGCTGCTGCCACCACCCCCACCAGAAGGGCTCCGCACAGCCTCTGCTGCTCTGCATCACAAGTTGTGAGCTCCAAGCCCGGGGAAGTGCATCTAGTTGGTGGAGTGAGGTCATGTACCCTAGCTCAAGAGAGGCAGGCACAATGTGAATCGGCCACTTTCAGGTGCTGTACTGGGAGGCAGCTTTCGTGTCACACCACGGGAAATCCTCCCACGTAGGAAGGGAGAGCAGATGCTGAGTGGCCCCAAAGAATGACAACTGTTCTCTCACTCTGGACCTTCCACACTTCCCTTGGGAGTTTGTAATGCTTCAGGGATTCTCAGTCTTAGTGCTGTTGACATTTTGGGCCAGACTTCTTTGGGGTGACACTGTTCTGTGTGCGTTGTGCGGTGTTTAGCAGCATCTGGGTTGCTAAACCTCTCTAGTTGTGACAACTAAAAATGTCTAAATACATTGCCAAATGTCCCCTGCGGAGTAAATCTGCCCCCAGCTGAGAACCACTGCTCTAAGAGATCTGCAGGGAATTTGTAATAGGTTTAAGGATTGATTTAACCTGGTTTCCCAAACTTAGTTGGCCATGGAAACATTTTTTTTCTCTCTCACAACCATTGACTTGATTTCACAGAACTGACTTTAGGAAATGCTAGGCTGGCAACTGGGGACCTTATTCTATAAGTTTCAGGAAGGTAAAGGTTGCACAGGCCAAATGGCACTGTGGGCCTCCCGTCATCACCTTCCCCACCTCCTCTGTGAAGAAGGCTGGACTTCTTGAGGTCCCACTTTGTGAAAACCCATGCTCCAGAGAGTTACTTATGACTCTGGGAAACATCTACAGGGGAAGTCTGTAGAATGCCACTCAGCTTGTAGAGTCTTTGCTCCTTGACCTGCAGGCACAGGTATTGCTCTCGCCACTAGGGATACCAGCCTGGGGACAAACCCCCTGTCTGTGACTGCCCACTGCAGCCCCCTGCGCAGCTTGACAAAGATCCCACAAGATTTAGGCTCCAGCCCAGCTGGTCTGCAACACACAGGCCCAGACTGCCAGTCTGTATTTCACATATGTTCACCAGGTCAAGGCCCTTATTACTGCACAAGGAATGCCCCAAGGTCAAGTCTGCCCCAGCCTAGGAAACATGCCCGCCACTGTGATGTAAGATGAGGGACCACAGGCCCCTAGAGGATGGGGCCACCACCTACTGGCCTTGCCTTTGGGAAGGAGCTTTTGGAACAGCTGCTGCTCGGTCAGGAAAGGGAGCATGGGGAAGTGTGAGTCCTTGGCTACTCAGCTGTCCATTCTGGGGCCTTCCCCTGGGACCTGGCAGTTTCCCCACGGGGTGGCTCTGCTCCCACTTATAGCTCATCAGTGGAGTTCCCTCACGTGGCTTAGGGAGCCTCTCGGTGACCTTGGCTCTTGACCTTGGGAAACTGGTACCATGGAAATGAAATAGTGTCAGGGTTAGACAAATCTGTGTTTTATCTCAGTTGCATCACTTACCAGTGGAGTGACCTTGTACTTCTCATTCTTCTCTCTGAACTTCAGTTTTACCGTCTGTGTAGATTTTTAAAAGGCACTTTTCTTGTTCCTATGTTCTAGAAGTCTATATTTTAGGCACAAAAAGGTGGCCCCTGGGTAGGGCACCCTGGAGCCTGTCTGAGAATTTAGGGACCCATGCTCTGGACCCCAGGGTGCATCTTCATGGGGCAGGGGAGATAACTGGAATGGAAAAAAAAAAAAAGCTTAAAAATGCCTTGGATCCCAACCAGCCAGAGGGTGCACGAATGGAAAATTCCTGCTGAGTGTCAGAGGCCCACCTGGCCCCGGGTGACAGCCAGCCCAGCCAGACACGCAAGCCCTACTGCCTGTTTAGACAGCACTTTCCTGCCCTGGCCAGGGTTCACCCGGGCCCTTACCAATGCTCGTCCTTGGAAAGTGGGGAGGGGTGCTGGGTCCTGGGCCAGGCTCAGGAAGGCTCCCTCTGTCTCCATTGCTGGGCAGCAGTAGAGTGAGCCGAAATGAGAGCCAGTGGGCAGGGGGAGGTCTAGGTTCAGCCAGTCTGCCCTGAACCGATCTCTGTGACCCCGCAGTAGCCATGTCCTCAGTCCGGGCCTCGGGGCCCTTATCTGTGCAGTGCATGCTGTGGACGGGGCGGTCTGCAGAGCCCTCACCGGCCCTAGCATTCCACCGGTGGAGGCCGCCCTTCCCTCGGGGATCCCACATCTGCCCTGGGCCAGGCCAAGCCCCTTTCATGGGCTGCACCTGGCTCAATTCTCAAAGCTGTCCTCAGAGACTTCTTACACTCATGGTCCAAAGAAGTCAGCCAAGTGGTTGTAACTGGGACTGATGGCTCTCTGTGCCCACAAAGGTTCCCTGGGGTGATGTCTGAGAGGCAGGCTCAGGGAGAGTATAATGAAAGGGGCTGACCCCATTCGAAGACTGGAGGGCAGACAGGGTTGGGGTGATGGGCCCAGGAGAGGCAAAGACGAGCCCTGAGCTACAGGGGCAGTGTTTGTCCAACACCATCTGGGGGAAAGTCCCTGAATCTAGAGCTCCCCCAGGGACCAGGCCTCATGCTCTAATGTGGTGTAGGAAGGTCACTGGGCCTCCCGTGGCTGGGAGAGAGTGACCCTCAGACTTTGCACAAAGCCCACACTCACAGCCTCGGATGTCCGGGGTGTCCAGAGCCAGGCCCTCATTAGGGCTGAACTCATTGGCCAAGCCTGGTCTGCAGGTTCCCGACTCTTGGAAGTTTGATCGGCAAGCTGGTCCCATGGATTTGATTGGTTCTAAGATCCTGACAAGGCCTGGTCTAGGATAATGGTCAATTTACCAGGTTAATCCCACCTGAGAAGCCCCTTAGTCAATACTGCTTGGCCTGTTGGACCCCTACCCCCACCCTGCTTCCATTAATCACCTCTTCTTGGCTCAGGTTCCCACAGAGAGGATTTCTCTCAGTGCTTTTTAACCTCCCTCTTGATGCCGAGAAGATGTGACAAATCTTGACCCAAGGCCACTGCTGCTTCTAAACTCTGCCCAGACCACTACTCTGGCAAACACTTAAAATAAAGCTCTGGAATGACACTGCACACAAGTCTGGGCAGGGACAACCTGGCCCACATGGCTCACTCTGCCCAGTTGCTGTGACCCGTTGGAGGGGGGTCTGCAGCCTTCTCCTGGCCTACCCTTCTTTCCTTCCGTCCTCCTGCCTAAGGCCAGAGCTCTTCCTCCGGGCTTCCCCGGTTGCTCAGAAGGAACGGTCTTCTTCTCAGATCCTAAGTCAGCCCTCAGTGCCAGGTCAGACCTACTGACCACTGTGACTCAGCTCCAGGGAAGCTGCCTCTCCTGAGGGCAGTTCCAGGATCCCCCTCCCTCAGGAAATCCCTTCTCCTGCTTCTCATTCCCTCACAGTTTCCAGCCGTGCTATCCCCTCGGCACCTCCACGTGCTCCCAGAGACTCCGGTCAGCCAGAAATCTCGTCTTTGCCACTTCGGAGGCTCAGAGTCAACATCACAAGGTGCATCTCAGAAATCCAATGGGTGCTCCAGGGTGGGTAGAGATAGGAGTGTGTGGTGCATGTGTGTGTGTGTGTGGGGGGGGGAATTCATGTGATTTGGGGATAGGCTTGGTCCTCAGAGAGTGCACAATAGCTTTTTCTTACAAAGGTGCTCAAAAACTTTCAGCCTCCCTCCTTCAAAGTCAGCCAGGTTGGGTGGGTGCAGGTCCTGAGAGGGAAGCTGAACTCCTCTGGGCCATGTCACAGTGCTGGGCATGGTTTCTAGACCCCTGAGCTTTCAATCCTGTCATGGGGCTCTTTCTACCCCATGTTGCTTGAATACTAAGAAAGGGAGGCTTGAGACCAAATATCCTTATGGACTGGGGTGGTGGTGGCAGCGGTAGAAGGTGGCTTTATCCTGGGGATGGGTCTGAGCTTGGTGGAGCATGGGATAATGTTTGGAAATGATCGTCAGGGGATTCACTCACATTTCCAGAGCGTTCCTCTGGTCCCACAGCTCAGGATGCACCCTGATTTATGGGGGCAAGATTCCAGCAGTTCTGGGAAGGGTTCTGGTTTCCGCCACTTGAGCTCCCAGGCAGAAACAGAAGGGAGGGCCTGTGCAGAAATGTTAAGAGTTAGGAGGTTGAGGGGGCAGAGCCTATGGCAGGAATGCAGCAGGCACCCGAGGATGCTTTTACCTGTCTTTGGCTACAGACGCTCAAGCCAAAGGAGGCAGGATGGGCATCCCAAGGCCTGCAGGAAGCAGTGTCCTCAAAGCAGGCAGGCTCCCTGAGCCAGCAGCAGCTCCTCGTCCTGCTGTGGTGCCGGTCACTTTTGCTTAGAGACTGAGCCTCTCTGCTACAACGTATGGCTGACCACATTCACGGGGGCCACACAGATAACTGTGTCTCTGTGCGTTTGCTCCCCTTGAACAGATGAGGAGAGACCAAGGCCCTCAGTTCAGAGACTCTAAGGGGTACAACCAAAATCTCACAGTTGGAAAGTGCTGGCACCAGGCATGAAACGTATGTCTTCAGATTTTAGGTTTTGCCTCCTTCCGTGAGCACATGGCAGCAGAGAGCATTTGCTTATGTGGCATAGAAGAAAGGGTACCCAGCTTTTAGGCAGTCAGGTCTGGGTTTCAATCCCGCCCCCTGCTGATTGTGTGAATTTGGTCAGGTTTCCGAATTTCAATTTTCTCTTAAAGAAAGTGCATTCGGTCAGTGATGCACTGGAGCTGGCTCATTCTGGCTCCTGAAAGTCAGCTGTGTTCATTCCTTTCTAGTTCCACATGCAGTAACTGAGGCTGGTCAGCTTGCTATAAGCCATAGTGGAAGTATTTACACCACAGAAATGAGCAAACCTGACAAGTCCTGCCTGTCTTCCAATCAATAAACATTCACAGGTTGCTAGCCTTCTGCCAGGCTCCAGCTCGGTGCCAGGGAAGCAAAAACGAACAAGGTGAAATTTTTCTTCACGTAAGAGAAGGAGGAAGTATACATGAACAAGGGCCACCAGGGATCTTTGCAGGGACAGAGGGGCTCATGGGGCACTGTGAGGGTCAGCTTGGGGTGAGATGGGGAGTAGGAAGGATATTTCTTTGCAAAAGAAGCACCTTTTGAGGCAGTGTGGAATAGCCTGGAATGTTCCGGACATTGCAAACATGGGTTTGGGCTTAAAGCCTTAACTTTGGTTTGGAGTCTCAGGCAGAGTTTGGAACCCTGGCTGTACCATGCATTATCTGTGTTAGCCTAGGCAAGTTATTAAATTTCTATGAAATTGTTTCCTCATTTGTAAAATGAGATAATAATATTAACCGCACAGGGTCATTGTGAGAATTCATTGAGATCATTTATTCCGGAAAACATCTTTTGGACACACCTACTATGTGCAAGGCCCTGGTCCTGGCCTGAGAAGGTATAAGTGAATGGAACAGACCGGGTGCCTGTCCTCCTGGAGCTTATATTCTCGCGGAAGGGGACAGGCAATGAACAAATCTGAACATAACGTCGTGTCAGGTAACTGTAAGTGGTTGAAAATACTACAGTAGGTGTTTGGGGTGGGCTGCCCAGGACCAGCCCGAGGGCTGAGGATTTGGTAAGCACTCCCAGGAAGCGCTGTGCGGGAGGAGAAGCGGGCAGGGAACAGGGAAGCCAAGCTAAGAAGTAGACAAGTTTCCCAGGGGCAGCCTTAGCCTGATCCTACCGCAGCTCTGGTGTGTGTGTTATGCTCAGAAGGGTCCTAGTCCAGACAAGGGAAGAGTCCATGAGTTGGTATGTGGTTACGATAGAGCCTGGCATACACGTTGACCATCAAATGAACGCCCCTCCAGCCTAGCCGTCCCTGTCTCTGCACCACCTCGGCCTTCAAGCACCCCTCAGCGCGGAGGGATTCAGAGATCCAGAACAACTTGTTTCCTGGAACACTCTACATCCTCCCAAGCGGGGTGCCTCCGCCTGTGCTGTTGCTTCCAGGAATACAATCTCCCCGCTGTTCTCCCTGGAAGTTCTTAGTCATTCTTCAAGCCTCAGCTCAAAGGCTGCCTCTGAGTCTGTGAGGACTCCCCCAGGTCATTCTGGGGACTCCCTCCTGCACCACTTAGGGAGTCGTGTGGACCACCTGCCCCGGGGCAGTTGCATTGCTTTGGAATTACATGTCGATGAGCCTGCCTGCCCACCAGCCTGGGGGCGCCCTGATGACCATGGACACGTTTTCTTTCAGCTTTGCTTCTCCAGAGTGTTGGACACACAGCAGGCCCTTAGGGAACATATGCTGAATGAATAAATGGCTCTGAGACTTAGTAGCTTTAGGGAGTCAAATAATCTCTCTGAGCCTCAGTTCCCACATCAGTAATTATAGCTACACTTAGATCACAGTATTTTGAGGTCAAATGAGATTATGAATATATACTCTAAAGCGCTAGCTACATTTTTTAAAACAAAAAAGCAGAAGAGAAAGGCTGCAGCCTGGAGCTCAGCAGCAGCTGCAAGGGCCCAAATGGCTCCAGAAAAACTCCGGTGGGTCCAGAAGACCCCCTGGAGAGCATTCCAATAGGAGAGTTCCAAGCAGGTGCTGGGGTAGCTGATTGCCTTCTCTGACTCCTCCTCTGCCACCAGTGAGGGCTTGAAACTCTGGCACTGGGTGGGAGATAGAACCCTCATGGACCCTCTTCCCCCACTTGCAGTAGGTCAGCAATAACAATACACACACAAGCCAGTGGCATTGAGAGGAACTGAGGCTTCTTCTAATAGGGGGAAGCCTGACGAAGGACACCTTGCCAGTTGGTAAGAGGACTAATCTCTGGCTCCTGTTCCGGGCGAATCCTGCACAGGAATGTCTCGACTAGAGACCTTGGTCCAGTCCATAATCAATCTCTTCCAAGGCTGGCCCTTCTTTTCCTAACTCTCCAAGGAGCCTATCCTCCCTTCCTAGTCACACCTCATTCTCCAACAGCATCTGCCAAGCTCTTACTCAGTTACCCGTGTCTCCAAGGAACCAGAAACTGGAGCTTTTCCTTCATTCCTCCTTGGTTCCAAGATCTTTGGAAGCCTCAGCTTTGTTTCATCTTCAGTGCCATCTAGATGCCACTCAGAATTTGGGGGCCTTTTTCGTTATACCAGCACATGAAGATAGCCACTTCATGGAAGAGTTTATGATTACAGAGCCATTTCCTCAGCTACAGTACATGGCCTCAAGGATTTCCTTTTACATCTAAGATGTTTAATTATCCTTCAGTGTATTTTCATTAGACTCCTCCTTAACTCCAGGTGGCCTGGCTTGCATTCCAACCATTTTGCAAAACTTTTCTTGCTCTCTTTAAGACCTATGACACCAACAAACTACTCCTCACCAAGTAGTACAAGTAATACTGTAGAGATGTAAATTCTTCCCAAATTAATATATAAATTTGGTGAGATCCCAATAAAAACTTAAGAGTTTTAAAAATGGAACTGTACAAGCTTATTCTAAACATCAGCTGGAAGAAAAAAATGCACAAGAATAGCCAGGAGAATTTTGACACAGTAAGAACAATATGTGGGAGCAGCTCTTCCACATATAAATTTTTACTCTAAAGTTGTCAATACAGAGTGGCATTGGGGTAAGAACAGATAACCCAAAAATGGAATAGAGTTAAAAAAAAATCCATGGAAATCTACTGTCTGCTAAAAGGGCATTTTAAATCATTAGGAAGGGAATGATTGTTCATAAATAGTTTGGGGATAACAGATTGCCCACTTGGCAAAAAATTAAGTTAGATATTATATTGGTGATGGCTTTATTTCCTGAAAAGAGAATTTATTCTAGCTATTTTAATCAGAAAGGAATTTATGGAAGGAAGGTGTGCATAGCTGCCAGAATTGTAGGGAGTGTTGGAGAAAGACTCAAGGCTGAGCTTACCAGAACAACTTCTAAAGCCACAGTGCAGAACTGAACCACAGAAGGAGATGTCATTGCTATAATCTGGAAGTTGCCAGATAGCAGCATGTTTTTGCCATGGGTGCTGCTTCAAAACCATAACAACTCTGCCAGAATCTGTGCTAGTGAAATGGAGCTCTGTTCTCTTTTTCTCTGTGTAACTCAAAGCTTCGTGAAAGTTGTATCTGCTTAGGTCTTTTAGGAAGCAGACACCAACGTGGGGTATAAAGGGCTGGAGATTTGTTGGGACAATGCCAGTAAAGGATAAAGGGAAGAAGGATTAGTCCTATTTAACATTGTGCTGAAAGACTTAGCTAATGCAATAAGACAAGAAGAAAAGAAGATATACAGAATGGGGAGGAAGAAATAAAACTGTCTTTGTTTTCAGATGACATCATTATCTATGTAGAAAACTACAAAGAACAAATAAAAAAACTCCTGAAACTATTAAGTGATTATAGCAAGGTTGCAGGATACAAAGTCCATATACATAAATTAATTACTTTCCTATAGACCAGCAACAAATCATTAGAATTCGACATTTAAAAACACAACACCATTTACATTAAAACAAAGAAGGAAAAGGAAGGAAAGAAAGAAAGAAAGAAAGAAAGAAAGAAAGAAAGAAAGAAAGAAAGAAAAGAAAAGAAAGAAAGAAAGGAAAGAAAGAAAGAAAGAAAGAAAGAAGGAAGGAAGGAAGGAAGGAAAAAGAAAGAAAGGAAAGAAAGAAAAAAAGAAAAGCAGACAGGTATACATCTAACAAAATATGTGCAGAATACATATGAAGACTATAAAATTCTGATGAAGGAAACAAAGACTATCAAAATAAATTGAGAAATGTTCCATATGCATGGATAGGAAGACTCAAAATTGTTAAGATGTTGGCTCTTTTCAACTTGGTATATAGATTCAATGCAATCCCAACCAAAATTCCCGCAAGTTATTTTGTGGATATCAATGAACTGATTAAAAAGGTCATATTAAAAGGCAAAAGACCCAGACTAGCCAACACAATCCTGAAGAAGAACAAAGTTGGAGAGCTGATACGACATAATTTCAAGACTTACTTTAAAGCTCAGTGATCCAGACATGGTATTCATAAAAGAATAAATAGATCAATGAAAAAGAATAAAGAGACTACAAATAGACCCATACAAATATAGTCTAACAGACTTTGACAAAGGAGCGAAGGCAACACAGGAAAGAAAAAATAGTCTTTTCAACAAGTGGTGCTGGAATGATTAGACATAAACATACAAAAACAATGAATCTAGATGGAGACTTTACACAAAAATTAACTCAAAGTAGATCATAGACCTAAGTGTGAAATCCAAAATTACAACATAGAAGATAACACAGGAGAAAATCCAAGCGAACCTTGGGTTTGGCCACGATTTTTGATACAACACCAATCCATGAAAGTAACATTGCTAAGTTGGACTTCATTAAAATGAAAAACTTCTGCTCTGTGAATGCTACTGTTAAGAGAATGAAAAGACAAGCCACAGGCTGGGAGAAAAATCTTTGCAAAAGATATGTCTCATAAAAGACTCATATCCAAAATATCCAAAGAGCTCAAAACTCAACAAGAGAACAACCAACCAAATTTTTAAAATGGGCAAAAAAAAAACTGAACAAACACTTCAGCAAAGAAGACATACAGATGGCAAAGAAGCATATGAGATGTTTACCATCATACATCATAAGGGAATTTCAATACAAAACAACAATGAGATACCATTACACGTCTATTAGAATGGCTAAAATCCCAAACACTGACAACATCAAATGTTGACAAGGATGTGGAGAAACAGGAACTCTCACTCATTGTTGGCAGGAATGCAAATGGTACAGCCACTTTGAAAGACAGTTTGACAGTTCCTTTAAAAACTAAACATAGGCTTACTATACAATCCAGCAATACCGCTCCTAGGTATTTACCCAAATGAGTTGAAAACTTTTTCTATGCAAAACCTTCACAAAAGCTATGCTCAAAATTGCCAATAATTAAAAGCAACTATGATATCTTTCAATAGGTGAAGGGATAAAGAACTATGGTACATCCATACAATTGAATATTTTTCAATGATAAAAAAGGAGCTATCAAGCTATAAAAGGACACAGAGGAAACTTAAATGCATATTGTTACGTGAAAGGAGTGAGTCTGAAAAGGCCACATACTATAGGATTCCAACTATTTGATATTCTGGAAAGGAAAAAAACGATACTATAGAGACAGTAAAAAAATCAATGGTTGCCATGGGTTCTGGGGGAGGAAGGGAAGGATGAATAGATGGAGCACAGGGCATTTTTAGGGCAGTGAAACTCCTCTATATAATACTGTAATTAATGGTGGATACATGACATTATGCATTTGTCAAGACCCATTGAACTGTATAGCAGAGAGCCAACACTAATGTGAACTATGGACTTTAGTTAATAATAATGTATCAATATTGGTTCATCAATTGTAACAAATTACCACACTAATGCAAGATGTTAATAATAGGAGAACTTTGTGTTCAATTTTTCTATAAGTATAAAACTGCCCTAAAAATAAAGCCTATTTAAAAATGGAAAAATAATCAATATACTTGGCGAAAAATTTGGCAGCAAATACAACAGACAATAATATGGTGGGCATACAATTTTGTTTTCTCAGGGCACTTTGGTTTATACCTGTCGTCTTTGTGTCCCATATGGTTTAATATTTGTCATTCTCAAAACTGTTTTGGCATGAATGATAAAAGGTTATTATTGATAATAGACAAAAGAGTATTATTGATAATATGTAACGAACTCCTATAAAGCAATCAGAAAAAAAATAATCCAGGAGAATAATGGGCAATGCATATGAATATCAGTATTAGGGTGCTAGGGCTGCCATAAGAAAATACCACACACTGGATGGCTTAAACAACAGAAATTCATTTTCTCGCAGTTACGGAGCCTAGAAGTTCAGGGTTAAGGTGCCGACAGGTTTGGGCTCTTCCAAGATCTCTTTACTTGACTTGCAGATGGCTGTCTTCTCACTGTGTCCTCACATGGTCTTTCTTCTGTGCACACAATCTGTGTGCTAATCTCCTCTTCTTATAAGGACAAAAGTCACATTGGATAAGGGCCCTGTGACCTCATTTTACCTTAATTGCTGCTTTAAAGGTCCTATCTCCAAATATAGCCACATGTGAGATTCTGGGAGTTAGGACTTCAACTTACGAATTCAGAGGGGGCACAGAATTCAGCCAAAAACAATAGAAAATTCCCAGAAGTACAAATGGCCAATAAATATATGTCAATATTTTAATATGATCAAAAACCAGAGACATGCAAATTAAAAACAATAACTAACAACCTCCCCAATAGAATGATAAAAAAATAATAAAAGAAGATTGATTCTATGTAGGTTTGGCAAGGATTAGGGAACTGCCATTTCTTGGTGGAAAAAATTGATATTGTCTTTTTGGAGGGAAACTTGGCAGACTCTGTCAAAATGAAAATGTGCTTATCCTTTGACCCAGAAGTTTCACTTCTGAGACTTGATTCTACAGAAATACAGAGATACAAAGAAGCATGAATAAAGATGGTAATTGCAATATTTTTGGTAAAACTTAAAAATTGAAAATTATTTAAATTTCTATTAATGAATAAGCTATGATATATCTGTACTATGGAATATAGCACTGAGGTTAAAAAGAATGAGGTAGGTCCCTGATAAAAATAAATATTATATGCTATCTTATGAATAAAGTAGACCTATAATAAAATGAAACTATAAAACACATTAGGTAACTCAGAATAGAGGAAATTGAGAACAAAGAAGAGATGGCACATATAGAACACACATAGAAAAATGGCAGATTTAAACTTAACCATATCAACAATCGTATTAAATGTAAATGGTTTAAACACCTCAATTAAAAGGCATAGATTATGAGAACGGATTTTTTTAAAGCAAGATCCAACTATATACTACTTACAGAAAACTCACTTTATTTTTTAAAAGACTTCATTTATTTATTTTTAGAGAGAGGAAAAGGGAGGGAGAAAAAGAGGGAGAGAAACATCAATCAGTTACCCCTCACATGCTCACCAACCAGGATCAGGCCCGCAATCCAGGTGTGTGCCCTGACTGGGAATCTAAGCAGAGCACTTTTACTTTGTGGGACGATGCCCAGCCAGCTGAGCCATGCTGTCCAGGGTAAGTAAGCCATTTTAAATATAGTCACAAACAGGTTAAAAGTGAAAGGTTGGATAAAGATATGCCATGCTCATGCTAATCAAAAGAAACCTGGAGTGGATATATTCATATTAGACAAAGCTGATTTCAGAGGGAAGAATATTTCCAAGGATAAATGTCATTTCATGGTGATAAAGGGATGAATTCATCAAGAGAACATAGTAATCCTAAATGTATATGCACCTGATAAGAAAGCTTCAAAATACATGGAGTGGAACAGAATTGCAAAGAGAAAGAGAGAAATCCACAATTATAGTCAGAGATTGCAAATTCTCTTGTCCTTAAGTCATAGTTTCCTACCCTTGTTAAGTAGGCCTTTCTTTATCTCTTTAAACTCTTAATCAAACTTAGGGTCCTTTTCAGATCATTTTTTAGTTTCCAGTTCCTCTGGTGTGAAACGATCCCATTTGTTAAGCCATTTTGACATTGGACTTCCCCACATATTGTATAATTTTTGTCTGTGAGTTCATCTTCAGCAGGGGTTATTTTTCACAACAGTCTTGTCACTGCTCTGGGTTATTAAGGCCTCTCGTGGGTGGATTTCACCACTGTCTCTTTCTACCTACCGTTTTTGGGGTTTGCTCCTTTTTACTCTTTATGGGTATGGGTTTCTGTTTCATTTCTGGTGCCTAGAATTTCTCTTTTTCTTGCTTTTGAGCTTAGCTATGTTTTAAAATAAAATTTTAAAGAATTTGCAAAATTTCACTATTGGGAGCAGGTTTGGAAAATTTCCATATCCGATTAGTCTTTGGTTTTGACTGAAGGTATCAATAGGCCTCCCAGGACAAACCTTTGAAATCAGCCTTCGCCCGTTGCTCTCCTTATTATCCTTTGTCCTGGAATTATAAAATTACTTTGTAAAGAGTTTACAATAAGTTGGTTTTTCTAAAACGGGGAAAATACCATCTAGGATTACAAGCTGTCTGCCTTTTAGGATGGAGGCTAAAATTTGCTTTATGGGTGATGTTCATTTTGGAATGTACCATCTGAGTTGGCTCTTTCGGCCGTGCTAATATAAGGCAAGGACCTACTTATCATTCTTGGTAAATAGGGGAAAGCGCTAATGGGGCCCTAAGAGGGATCTCTCGGTCTGAAATGTTAATGCCCTTTAGTCACACACTGAATGAATTCATGGAATTCTGCCTCTGAGTATTGTTTTATTTGGGCTGGCCAGGAGGCCAGGTATAGAATTCCGCCTCTGAGCATCACCTAATTTGGAATCGGACTACCGTATACCTGAAATTGGTGTGTTCTTGCAAAGTGGTGTGTGTTTCTCCGGATCAGTTGTTTGTTTGCACAAGATGTGGGCTGGGATGGAGAAGAATGTGGGGGAGAAGTGCTCACTTCTTCAGCTTAGACAGGAGAAAACAACTGTGCAAGTGACCCCCGACTGGCACAACTCAACCTGGACTTGGGGGTTGGTGTTTTACATGAGGTTCTATTTTAACGTGACTATCCCAACTTTCCAAAGATGTCCTGACAGGTATTTTGTTTTGATATCCCTATTGTCAGTAAAGCATTGCATGGAAGAGGCAAATTCTGAGGAAGGATAGGACGGCTTGAGAAGCAGATCTTAGGTGTGAGCAAGAAGGGAAAACTACTTCCAGGAGCTATGGTGGGGGTGGGGATATATCACTAAGACCTAGACTCCAAGGAAGGGAATCACTGACAGAGGCCTGGTGGTGGGAGGAGGCTCATCCCTGCACACGTGGAGGCAGTTGGCAGGTGAGCTGGGCGGTGGGCTTGTGAAGAACTTTGAGGCTAGTGTGGCTCTCTGCAGAGCCACTTCTGAAAGCACTCTGGGGGTACTTTCTAATAAGCACTTCCTTTTGCCCCCTTAAGATTTCCAGCAGTGTTGTGAACTTGTCTTTGGCTGCGTTCTAGAGAATTAGAAGAGAACTTGACCCGCGCTTTGGGTGGAGGGACCCAGGCCTGCCTGGATCTGGGTGCAGCGGTCCTGGGGGGATGGAGGACAGAACTGGGCAGAGGGCGGTAGGAGGTGAAGCTGAGCGGGGACCCGGGGTCATTGCATGGAGGGCTTTGCAAGCCTTTGAAAAGAACTGGACTTTATCTCGTAGGCCCTGGGGAGCCACAGAAGGATATTAAGCAAGATGGTGATGTGATCAAACTTACATTACATAGAAAGAAAAATAACTCAGACTATCTCATAACTGTAGACAACTGTACTGGATCTCTGCTGTCTATGTTTGGCTAGCACCTCTTCTGCTCTTCTGTGGTAACAGATCCACTCTTTCCTGTGGACGCCTAGTCCGTGTGATTTGGGTAGAGCTGATTGTGATCTCCACAAAAGCAGGGAGTGTACCTGTGGCCAAAAGGCACACCTGACCTGCTGGCCACAGATACTGGTTCAGGGAGAAGCCTGCGCTTCTAATTTGGGCCAGTGAGTCTAACCCAGGACTTTCTGACACCTGTTAGGAAAAAACCGCTGATGGGGCCTCTAAACTGATAGGATATGGATCTAGGGCTCCTGGTGGCCAGAAAGGCTTCCTGCCGTGTGGAGAGAAAATATTTGGGAGATGGCATGAGATAAAGCTCTCAGGTTGTAGTTTGAGGCACAGGATCCAGCCATGGGTAGTGCCACATAGAAAGACAGTTGGAGGGGAGAGAGAGAGGAGAGGGAGGGACCCCAAGGAATTGCTGAGCTCTAGATCCAGCCATTCCTGAAGGCTACATAATGAATCGTCCCTTTTATATTAGCCAATCATCTAATTTCTTGCATTCGTCTTATAGGTCAGAGTTCTCACTTACAATTATGCATTCTCCCTGTTTTGCTCTTCCCTAGAGTCAATAGTCTCAATTTATTTGACATTTGAGCTGGCTTCTTGATCCGTCCCACCATAGCCATCCTCTTCCGGATGGGCATGGCCACACTAGTATGGCTGGGAACCTTCTCTCTAAGAGTTGTATTACAACAGAGGACTTGATGGCCTGTTCTCTGAAGAGACTGAGATAGAAGGCTGATACCTGTGGGTCAACCACCAGGGAGGCCTTTTGGAGGGACTCTGGTCATGGCAATATATGATTTGAAGTATCTCTATCTCTGTAAAGAATGAAGCAACTTGGCTCTACCGTGGGGAGTTCTCAGAGGCCTGCACCTTGAACCACTTCGGTTTCTGAGAGGGACAGTAGAAAGGGGTGTGTCCTCAGTTCCAGCCTAAAGGATCCCAGGGCTGCCCTGAAATATAGATGAAACCACTCAGTCATCTTAACTGGCTGTTAATGAGCTGATCCATCATTTAAAGGTGGCTTAAAGAAACAGCAAGAGGAGGGGCAGGGAGACACTTGGGCCAGATCTCTGCTTATGACAATCTCTGCTTATGGCAAAGAGGAGAGGTGGGTGTGAGCCCACTCCCTTTCACATCCTCAAGGGTTCTAGGATCCCCTTGGTTAAGGTGAGCCGCGGACCTGCCTTCAACAGAATAGGCTGGATTTAGACTCTTGGGTGATCAGTCTCCTCAGGTGCCCTCACAGACTGCCCTGAACCTCACGAGCCCTCTTTGTTCTTCCTGACCACTCAGTAAGTAAAATGCAAGATTCAAATCCCAATGGCTACCATTTTGGGTGTTCCTAAGTCCTATGACCTTATGGAGTCACTTTGCCTTTTAATATCCCAGGGGAAATGGATCAAACCCTCAACCCACAAAAGAGGGAAACCTAGCCTTTCCTGCAATACTTCCAGGGACTTGTTCGGAACCTACTTACTCTGTTTCTATTGAATTTCCTTCCTTCCTTCCTTCCTTCCTTCCTTCCTTCCTTCCTTCCTTCCTTCCTTCCTTCCTCCCTCCCTCCCTCCCTTCCTCCCTCCCT
>PVJD01011009.1:0-49286 GCA_004026545.1 Mormoops blainvillei | reverse complement strand
TGTTATGTTTGCTTTGCAGATTCTCACTCTTCATCACAGGCACACTTCAAAAAGAGTTTAGACTTTCAGACTCCATTTTCTCAAAGCTCAGAACTTCTTCCCCAAACTCAAGTAGTGCCCTTGCTTCCTATTTCTCTGAGAAAAAAAAAAAAAAGAAGAAGCAGTCAGAAGAGAGCGATTGCACACTCCCATCACCAGCTCTGCCCGGCCACCTGCACCTGGGCTCATGGTCTCTGGCTTCTTTCCTGACTGCGAATACTAATGCGTGGTGTGTGAGTGTGTGTGGGGAAGGGGGAAAGGACGGAAAAGGAGGGTAGGAGGGAGGGGGGTGAGGTGAGAGGATGAGAATGAACAGGGGAACAAGGTAATAAATTATAAGCACAATGTTACAGAAATCAAATAAAAATAATCTGACACAGTATGAATTTGTCATGCTTAGCAAGTTAATATATATAAACTGAAAAAACAGAATAGGTCATGCACAATGTTACAGAGATTAATATTTTTTTGGCCTGGTATGTGATGCTGCTGCATTTGCTCTTTGTTACTTAAGATTGTTAGATGTTGTCTAGAAGTGTAGGCAATATATATCTTTTTAAGATCTGCAAAGTTACCTTTGGCCTCTTTCACCCTTCCTCAAGATTCTTCCACCACCACATTCACCATTTATTCTCCTCTCTCTATCTCTCCAGGGCAAGTAAATGTGCATTTTTTTTTCTTTTAACTGCCACAGAACCCCTGGGAATGTGGGGGAAGGTATGGAGGCACAGCTGATTTCACAGTCAGTCTGGCCTATGGGGTTAGCCACTTGAGGAGTGGCTGCTGGGGTCTGATTACAGGTGCAGGGGTCATTCAGACAGGGCATAGGGGACAACCTTACCATCAATTTTTTTCACCTTTGGTGTTTGGTGGTTGGGAAAGTGACCTCCAGGGAGTAGGTGAGACTCTTTCCATTTGGAGAAGGAAAAAGATGAGGGGGAAGAAAGAGTCGCTGTGTTTCGGCACTTGACCACAACCCATTAACAGAAAAAGAAATTAGGCTTAGAAAGATGGAGGCGTGGGGAGATACACTTTGCCTCCT
Organism: Mormoops blainvillei; assembly: GCA_004026545.1. Taxonomy (NCBI): domain Eukaryota; kingdom Metazoa; phylum Chordata; class Mammalia; order Chiroptera; family Mormoopidae; genus Mormoops; species Mormoops blainvillei. The sequence continues at coordinate 48,205 of PVJD01011009.1, read as the reverse complement.
CACACAACCAAAAGAAAGACAGCAACGAATTTAAAAATAAAAACCAACCACAACTGCCAGAAAATTGAACTGTATGGAAGTCCAACAACCAAGGAGTAAAAGAAGAAACATTCATCCAGACTGGTAGGAGGGGTGGAGATGGGCAGCCAGGGCAGAGAGGACATGTGGCAAGGCAGCAGCTGGGGGACCAGGTGAGGCAGCAGCTGGCGTACCGGGTGGTCGCACATTTGTGTGTGGATAAACTGGGAGGAACAACTGGGGATTGAGATAGACCACATGACCCAGGGTTCCAGCATGGGAAAAGAAAACCTCAAAACCTCTGGCTGTAAAAGCCCGTGGAGGTGTGGCAGCAGGAGAAACTCCCAGCCTCATGAGAGAGTTATTTGGAGAGACCCACAGGGTCCTAGAATGTACACAAACCTACCCACCTGTGAATAAGCACCAGAAGGGCCCAATTTGCTTGTGGGTAGCAGGTGAAGTGACTGAAAGCCTGCTGAGAGCCAAGCAAGTGGAATAGTTACCTCTCTGACCCCTCCCCCACATACAGTACCACAACGCAGCCACTTGAGTTGCCTGGTCCTGGTGAATACCTAAGGCTCTGCCCCTTACAATGTAACAGGTGTGCTGAGACAAAGAAATACGGCCCAAATGAAAGAACAGATCAAAACTCCAGAAAAAATACAACTAAGCGATGAAGAGATAGCCAGCCTATCAGATGCAGAGTTCAAAACACTGGTAATCCGGATGCTCACAGAAATGGTTGAGTATGGTCTCAAAATAGGAAGAAAAGTGAAGGCTATACAAAATGAAATAAAGAAAAATAGACAGGGAACCAACAATGAAGGGAAGGAAACCAGGACTCAAATCAATGATTTGGATTAGAAGGAAGAAAGAAACGTTCAACCAGAACAGAATGAAGAAACAAGAATTCAAAAAAACGAGGAGAGGCTTAGGAACCTCTGGGACAACTTTAAATGCTCCAACATCAAATCATAGGGGTGCCAGAAGGAGAAAAGGAAGACCAAGAAATTGAAAACTTACTTGAAAAAATAATAAAGGAGAGCTTCCTCAATCTGGCAAAGGAAATAGATTTTCAGGAAGTCCAGGAAGCTCAGAGGGTCCCAAAGAAGTTGGACCCAAGGAAGCACACACCAAGGCGCATCATAATTACATTACCCAAAGAGAAACAGAGAATCTAAAGAGCAGCAAGAGAAAAGGAGACAGTTACCTACAAAGGAGTTCCCATAAGACTCTCAACTGATTTCTCAAAAGAAACCTTACAGGTAATAAGGGGCTGGAAAACAGTATTCAAAGTCATTAAAGGCAAGGACCTACTTCCAAGAATGCTCTATCCAGCAAAGCTCTCATTTAGAATGCAAGGGCAGATAAAGTGCTTTCCAGATAAGGTCAAGTTAAAAGAGTTCATCATCACCAAGCTCTTATTATATGGAATGTTAAAGGGACTTATCTAAAAATAGAAGATGAAAAACTACGAACACTAAAATGACAACAAACTGACAACTATCAATGACTGAACCGAAGAAAACAAAAACTAAAACTAAGCAAACTGCTAGAACAGGAAGAGAATCACAGAAATGGAGATCACATGGAGAGTTATCAGCGGGGAGGGTGGAGAATGGGGGAAAGGTACAGGGAATAAGAAGCATATATGGTAGGTACAAAATAGACAGGGGGAGGTTAAGAATAGTACAGGAAATGGAAGAACCAAGAAACATATATGTATGATCCATGGACATGAACTAAGGGGTGGGGCGGGGGAATGCTGATGGGGGGTGGCAGTGCAGGGTGGAGGGGAATAAAGGGGATAAAAATAAATGTGACAATTGTAATAGCATAATCAATAAAATATACTTAAAAAAAAAAGAAACTAGGCTTAGAGATGTCACCAGTTGATCATGTTGCCTGTCACTAACCAGAACCAATAAGCAGAGACAGAGACTGAATCTCTATGGGCACCTTATTCAGATGGCTGGTGATCTGCGAAGATGGTGGGTTACGTACCCTCACAGACCATCTTAAATTCCATTTTAAACCTACCCTTTTTATAAGGAGAAGAAAAGTGTAGGTAAGGGGTTAGGAATTCAGGGAAAAAGTTAATCAAATAAAAAGATGCAGCATTCTTTCCTCTATGTCCTGGGTGGTGGATGTTTCTCCCTGGAGTACAACAGCTCAGATACCATCTTGAATTGCTTGCAGTCCCCCTGAGGCACAAAGGTGCAACTGCTATGGCCTCTTGCAGTCAAGGTGGGTCATACCTTTGGTTCCTGAAACAACAGCTTTTTACGTACATTGATTACTAAGCTTATGAACTGTTACCTAAATGTAAAATTTTCCAACATTTGAACCCCCTACCCCATCCCTACTACACCTTTTTGGGCCTTGGTGTCATCATCCTCTGTACTAGCTAGGTGGCTTCAGGCTGGTGCTCCCTCTCAGGGTCCTCGGGCTTGGAGCCCGTGGACTTTCAGCTATAACATTCGAAGAGCATAAACCTTAAGTGAGATTGTCTGAAGATGGGGGACAGAATCAAGAAAAGAACGCTTTGGTTTCCCCTGATTTACAGAGCTGAAAATAGAGGTTTGTCCTTCAAACTAGTGTTTCCTGTCATTTTGGATGATATCTGGGCAATCATCTCCCATTGTCAATGCCAGTAAGTGGAAGTTATATAAATGAAAACTTGAAATACATATTAGCATAGGTGGTAAGTGGATATGGGAGGAGTAGGGAAGGTAGAACCTGAATAAATGACATTGAGAAACATGACCTGAGCAAACAAGTGACTCTCCAGCAGGACGATTTCCACTGGAGATCACTGTAGTGGAGGCAGTATTTGGGGTGAGATGGGATTTCTGGTGTTTGTTATTCCACACCAGCCCTGAATCCAGGAGACTGATGTTCCATGCCTTCTCTGAGCAAATATTTATTGAGCAATGGCTATGTGGCAGACGCCACGCTAGGCACAAGGGACACTACAGTGAGAGCCTCATCCCAGAATTTTGTCCTCCTGAGGCTGACATTCTTCTTGGGGGAGACAGAGCATATACACTGAAAATAAATTGGTGTTCCTTCAGTGTCTGCTGGTAGAAAGGCCTCTATCCTTGACTTCTAAAATATGTCACTACACTTCCTGTGTTACTCAACTAAAGGGGTTCATTCACCTGCATGCATCAAAGTCCAATCAAAGACAAACAGGAGTTTGCAGCAAAGAAAGTAAAGGTTTATTTAAGGAAATGGCACCCAATCTGCAAGTACAGGTGAGTGAGTGCCCCAAGACCTGTCTCTCCCTTGGCTTCTAAGGAATGGGTAATCTAGGGAAGATATCATTACTCATGGTAGCTAACAGAGTTAGGGTTGTGGTCTCTACCTATTGGCTGGCCTTAGGGTAGGGGGTGGTTGATCGGTCCTGAGGTCAGCTATGGCACCGCTCTGTCCAGTTTCATGAGGGTGTGATGGGTGGGGTCATTCTACTTTTCTAGGTGTGGGCCTGAAACACAGCTGAAGTCTAGGTGTTATCTCAAGTTTGACTGAAACTCTGTCTCTGTGGTCAACAGGCCCAAGGCTTTGCTCCTAAGATGATTTGGTTCTGACCAGAACCTCACTGTCTGAAGAGCTCAGTGATTAAGGGAGTGGATGTGCGAGGGAGAGGGCGGTGGGTGAGTTGGGGTCCTGGATGAGGCCAGTTTGAAACTAAAGGAAAGAAAGGGGAAAAGGTCACATTGAAGAAATGAATCGTCTGCATGGTTACACTTGGCCTCTCAAGCAGTGCTCCCCAGGCCACGGACCTTTCTGAACTTTGGTTTCCTCCCTGGTAAAATGGAAATGGCTATAGTAACAGAAGACCAGATGTTCTAGCATGCATATAATCCTTTGAGGAATTCTCTGGAACTGTGGTCCTGGGCCCTATCCCAAAGATGCTCATTCAGTGTGTGTGGGAGGGATCCTGCAAGTTATTCCAAGTTCCTGGGGGATTCTGAGGCAGGTGGTCATGGATGGGCCCACTCCATCCCCACTTGGAGAGCACTGTTGTAGATGATGAGCGTAAAAGGGGAAGTGCTCTCTAAAGGTCACTGGTATTAACGCCACGCGTAAGGAATTGCTAGAATAACTGGCTCGACATACCAGCTCTGGCCTTGCTGTAGGTGGCCATGAAAATGCAGCCCTCAGTTTCCTGCTGTGGGGAGCCTAATCCTTTGATGATCTCAGTCGCTGCCTTTCTGGATCTCCCCTCCGTCTTTGTGCTGAGGCAGACCCCAGCTAATAACTGTCTAGCATGGGGCTGCAAATACAGGCTCATTACTGTAAGACACGATACAGCTGTAACAGGAGGCTTCAGCTTGAGGATTCCCCATTGCTCTGGCCGGAACATTCTAGGCATTTTGGGGCAGTCCAAGACTCTTTCTGTAAAATTTTCTTTCCTTCTCCCTCTCCTGCATCAAGGTGTAAAGTCTCTTCCTGTCTTCTTTACTTCCCTTCTTCTTCACAAGTGTTATCCAATAATTCTCTTGCCCATCTGGTCCCATCTTGGCATCTTCTGCTCTGAGGACCTGAACTAACAGACCTGGCTTGGTCTCTGGCATCAGAACAGCCTTCAGTAGAGCCCCATTTATTGCCAGGCTTCTTTCCAGTGGCAGCAAGGCTTGATCAGTGAGATCATATGTAGGAAGGGAAGCAAGGGCTGGCCCCTCCAAAATCATCTTATCCTCGTCTTCAGCAGGCCTGGCACAGCCACGCTGGCATGGTACCAATGCCTCTTCAGGGACTGTTGCTGCCTGGTACAGTGGTTCAGAGCATGGCTTCCTGGGCTAGCCTTTCCTGCTTCAGATCTCAAGTCTGAATGACTCTGTGCAAGTTACTTAACCTCTCTGTGCCCTAAAACTGTGTGAAACATATATGTAGACAGGACTCACTTCATAGAGCTGTTGACTGCAAAGGTTGATATTGGCCCTGCAGGCAGCTTCTCTGCTTCATGGCGGAGTGTTACAGTTTAAGGAGCTGGGCAAGCACCCTGCGCTTCCCCTTCCTGAGGCTCGCCTAGAACTAGCCGTCTGTGGTTTCTGCCAATCCTTTGGGTAGAAGAAGCCACAAGGTACGCTGGAAACGCCCTGGTTTCAGGCCAGCTCTGCAACTTATTGCAACAGGGTCTCTATAAGGCCATTTTCTTTTTCTACTATTCACTTTCTTTATTTGTGAACTCAAGAAGTTGAACATTTCTTCCTAAATGGTTGAATTTCACTTCTAGCCCCAATGCTCTCTGAAAGACTATTACTCTCTAGAGGCAAACTTCTTCTTCTTTCATTCTGCCCATTAAATGTAGTACACCAAACATGTATTATTAGCTCAGCTCTGTGGTGGGCTCCGGAGATTAAAAAATGTAAAGAGAAGGTCTTTGCCCTCAAATTGCTTAGAGTCTTTTAGGGAGACAAACACATACACAGATAATTCCAGTACAATGAGTGTTTTGTAATCACCTAGAGATGAAAGCTTCTGCTTTGGTTTTTACTAACATTTCATAATGGGAAGTGGGAGAGGTGCAGGAAATAGTTTTCTAATGACGTTTGGCTCAGCAAGGAAGGACAATGTGTTTCAATGTCCCCTGCTTTAAAAAAAGAAAAGAAAAGAAAATGAAAAGTGTATTTATTTTCACTGAGAAGAAGAAACGGAAAAACTGTGAAGGTTAAACAGTTAGACAGTTTATTTTTTCTTTTACAGGTCACGATGCCAGTTAATTATTAGCGAGACCCGGGTAGGTGTTTGGCGTTCAAAGCTGTGAACGACTGGGCTATGTGATGTTACTCCAGTTCTGAGACTTTCGGCTCAGCCATGCACCCAGGCCTCTGGGAGAGATGCTTCTTCTGGTCGTGGGGGCTCCTTTTGTGGCTCAGCTTTGGAAGTGCAGGTAAATCGGGGGCTCAGGCCTTGGGTGGAATGATTCTGTTTCTCAAACCTTTGCCTATGAAGTACTAACCTTTGGAAGACCCCCTGAAAGCCCTCTCTCCTGAGATGAATTTACAAGAGGGAGAAAAAACCCTACAATCATAATGGGAATGATGGTAATTGGGGCACTTTCTCAAGTCAGGAAAATTGAGCTTCCCCTAGTTGTTTTACTAATTATTCTAAAACCCTCGTTCATTTTCATCTTGCATGAGTCAGGATGACTATAAGAAAATAAAATTTGATTAATTTCAAAATGTGATTCATTTTTACCCTATAAATATCCACAATTCTAAGATATATTTAATTTTAATATTTGAATTTTCCAAACTAAAGATTTTGTCACTGAGCTTGTTAGACATATTTTTTTCATATTGCTGACTCAACTCAAATTTAGGTTTATCATCCTTCTCAGAAGAACACTGATAACTCGTCCCTGCCAATGGCGGGTGATGGTTAAAACAACTCCCCTCAGATGCCATTGCATTCTATATTTCCCATTAAAACCCCCACCTACTGCATGCTTAATATAGAAAATTGAGACTCTCCTGTGGCATTGAGATTCTCCGACTGGTGAAAATCCCTGCTTGTCCCTAGCAGTGGTACCACCCTTGGAAAGCTCTCTTCCCCTGCTCCCAATAGCAGACTACTTTTCTGTCACCTCCACAAGACACTTAATTCTCATTACCCAGCTTTAGACTGTGGTCTTCCTTCTGTATGGAGTTTCTCTTACTACCTTTTCATTCATTTCAGCTCTTCGCAGCTTCCAAGAGAGCTTCCATTATGTTTGTCTCCCTTGCAACCCTTCATTCCTCTACTCAGCATTCCTTCCCTGCTCCAAAATTCAGCTTGCTTGAGTGCATTTACTCTCTGCATCAGTGGGTTGCTTTTAAAAGGTGCTGCCTAGCTTCATGTGTTATTTATTTGTGTGTGTATAAAATGACCTCCATGTAAACATATTTGTGCGTGTGTGTGTGTGTGTGTGTGAGAGAGAGAGAGAGACACAGAGAGAGAGAGAGATCCTTCCATATCAACACACAGAGCTATATTGTTTTTCTTTAAATGGCTATTTATACACTATAGTCCAAATCTGAAAGGATTTATATCTCACACATTTTTGAGAGATGTGAGAAAAATTGCCCTGTAAGGAAGTTATAACTATTTATTAGTATGCAAAGATAGCTGTTTCCCCACCTCTCTGCCAATAGTTTATAATATTAAATGTTTTTCACATTGTCAATCTGATAGGAAAAATAATATTACATTGTTGTCTTCATTCTTATTTCTTAATATGATTTCTGTTTCTGGTGTCTTGCTTAAGCAATCATCCTATAAAGATAATCCCTCACATTATTTTCTAAATCCTATGGACTAGTCCAATTAGACTAAGATCACCAGGGACAAATCCTTTGGTCATGGCATATTTAAAAATTTATTTTATTTTTTATTTTTAAAAAGATTTTATTTATTTATTTTTCAGAGAGAGGGGAAGGGAGGGAGAAAGAAAGAGAGAGAAACATCAGTGTGAGAGAGAAACATCAGCTGACTGCCTCTTGCAAGCCCCCAACCAGGGACCTGGCCCACAACCCAGGCATGTGTCCTGACTGGGAATCAAACCAGTGACCTTTTGGTTCACAGACCGGCACTCAATCCACTGAGCCACACCAGCCAGGGCTTGCTTATTTATTTATTTATTTACATTTCAGGCTATGCTTTTTATTTTTATTTTTTAATTGAATTTATTGGGGTGACATTGGTTAATAAAATTATACAGGTTTCAAGTGTACAACTTTGTAACATATCATCTGTATATTGCGTTGCATGTTCACCACCCAAAGTCAAGTCTCCTTCCATTTTATTTTTTTAATACAATGTTGAATTTGATTTGCCAACATTTATTTTTATTTTTATACATATTTATATTATTTTGCATATATTTTAATAAAGGAAATTTATCTATTATTTTCTTTCTTGTATTTCCCTTGTTGGTGTTGATACTAAGGTTATTACACCTCGTAAAATAAGTTTCTATTCTATGAAACAGTTTTTATAAAATAAAGATTATCTGTATTTTAAAGGCTTGGTGGAGTTCCCAAGTTAAGCCATCTGGTGCTGGTGTATTTTAGGGTCAGAGAAGGCTCTTGTTTGCCAATTCCATTTTTTTGATGCTAGGAGGTTTATTTGGGTTTTCTATTTCTTTTTCTTCAAGATTTTATTTATTTATTTTTAAAGAGAGTGAAAGGGAAGGAGAAAGAGAGGAAGAGAAACATCTATGTGTGGTTACCTGTTGTGTGCCCCACACTGGGGACCCGGCCCGCAACCTGGGGACCTGGCCCGCAACCCAGGCACCTGCCCTGACTGGGAATCGAACCGGTAATCATTTGGTTCACAGGGCAGCACTCAATCCACTGGGCCACACCAGCCAGGGCTGGGTTTTCTATTTCTTAAAGAAGTTTCAGTAAATTATATTTTTCTAGAAAATTGTCCATTCCTTTTTAGTTTCCAAATGCCTTTGGCTGGTAATTTTTAAGAATATCTTTTTGGACATGCTGATGTAGCTCAGTGGATTGAGTGCCAGCCTGCAAATCAAAGGGTTGCTGGTTTGATTCCCCGGTCAGGGCACATGCCTGGGTTGCAGGCCAGGTCCCCAGTAGGGGGTGCACGAGAGGCAACCACCCATTGACGTTTCTCTCCTTCTCTTTCTCTCTCCCACCCCTCTCTCTAAAAAATAAATAAACAAAATCTTTTTAAAAAGAAAAAAAGAAAGAATATCTTTTTATCATTAATGTTCTGCAGTTTATACTGTAGTCTGCCTAGTACAGATTGATTTATTTTTTATCTTGCTCATTATCCTGAGTATAATTTTTGATTAGTGTAGTCATTCTTAGCAATTATCTTTTCAAAATATTGCTTCTTCTGCCATTCTCTTCCTTTAGAGAACAACTACTAGGTAAATAATGTTGGAGCCTCTCCAGTTATTGTGTGTACTTTTTAACTGTACCTTTATATTTAAAAAGGCTCTTTATTTCTGTACTAGACATTATAGGATTGATTTCTTTTTTTCAATGGCTTTCTTTTTTATTTCCAATTTTCTAATTAACTTTTCTTACAAATCTTCCTCTATTATTTATGCCTGTTTTTACTTTTGTAATTTATTATGCTCTGTATTTTTATCCTTGCATATTCTCAGCATACTTATTTTAAAATCTGTGTCAAAGGTTTTTTAAACTTTATTTCACCTGGAATGAATTCATGATCCACTTACTGGTTTTACTGATTATCTTTGTAAACATTTGAATTCTCTATATATGTAAGCATTTTGTTTGTAGGCCATTTATTTATTTAGTTAAAAAATCATTATTTTATTTTTGTTAGATCCCTGAACACTGACATCAAATTATTACAGTTTGATATGCTTACTCAAAAGTCTGTCTATAACAACAAAAGCAGTAAAACATTTCAAGAAAGAATGAAATAATGGTGGTGTCAAACTGTCATTAATATACAATATTCAATATTATTAGTTTGACCCCCCCATTACTTAACATAGATGAGAATAGTAATTCAAAGGAGAAAAACAACACAATAAAACCAAACAAATAAAACAGAAGACAACTTGCTCAAATTTTTCTTCTATGGTTTTTAAGCACAGCCATAATCATAACTGCCATTTCCTCAGAAGTTTTTAATGAGTATGGAATAAAGTTCAAGCTATAATTATGTTATTCGGTGTTTTCCCTTTAATCAGATCTCAGACTGCCACTTTAAATCTTTCTCCTCCTAGCCCCACCTAGTACATTTGACCTTGGAGACACTGTCTATATTCTATATCAACTGTTGGACTGTGAGCACCTTGAGAACCAGATCTACATATCAAACAACTTTATATCCTCCTCAGAGACTAATACAGTGTTTGACACACAAGAGGCATGGGAAAAGATTTATTAAATTAAAGTAATTTGAACCATGTTGGAAAAAAAACCTCAGGAAGTGTTAGGCACAAATACTATAAAAATGAAGTTTTATGTCTTTTGTGGTCATCACTTATTTTTTATAAAATTGTAAATATATGTTCAAAATAATTTGAGTGGGCATTACCATTTATTTTCCATAATTAATTTTAAGAATAAAAACCTAGGACCATACAAAAAAATTAATAATGCTTTTCTACTGTTTTAATATTTAGAAGATTGTAAGAATTCTTTTTGGCCAGTACCATTTGCCTTGACTTTACCCATATTTAAGAAAGTTTACCTCTGCTTTCCAGTCATGTTTTTACATATAATTATCTGTTTTGCTAGCCTTAGAAAATACATCATCTTTATACAACCAGCATACATTTTTAAAAATCAAATTAATAAACGTTTTGGGAAGGGAAGGAAATGTTATGTCTACACTAATACCTTTTAGGTTCACAAACACATCATTTAGACATTCTTTATTACCCGTTAATATCTGGAAACATTGATATCCCTCGTTGGCAATAAGTCCAACTGATTGCAGTCATGAGAAAAAGAATTTTAAAATTATTTTTTACTAAAATTGGAAATTTAAACAATTCCTTCCAATGTCTCTTGTGAAATAATTAAGAGGGATAATAAAAACTGATTTACTAGAACAGAAGAAAAACCAAACAGTGATGGGTTGTGAGGATTAAAAAAATAGTACTAATTTCTCTGTGTGGTTTGAATAATCATTCTCACTATTTTGAAATAAAATTATTAAAATCCAAACCATGGTGTGTACATTCTTAGAGCTGTATCAGCATTAGCTGCATATGAACAAAAATCTCAATCATGTTATCTTGTACGTATCCGGGACCTTCAGGAAGCCATGAATTCTATGGTCATAACGGCAACATCCACCCCTTCGCTTCAGTTACTGTTTGGAACACGTCTTTCTCCATGAAATATTCTTGATCTTGATCAATTTAGATACCTTATGTACCACAGAGGTCAACAAACATTTTCTGTAAATTGGCGGATCACAAATATTTTAGACTCTGTGGGCCATAGAGGTCTGTGGCAGCTACTTAGCTCTGCCATTGTAGCAGGAACCAGCCACAAATAATTTGAAAACAAATTAGTGTTGAGATAAAAACGTTATTTATGGACATTGAAATTTTAGTGTCATATAATGAAATATTATTCTTTTGATTTTTAATCAATAAAAAAATGTTAAAGCCATTTTTAGCTCCTGGGTATGCAAAAATAAAGTGGTGGACCTGATTTGGCCTGTGGTCATCGTTGCCCGCTCCTGACATCGTGCGTAGAGGAGCCTTTAACAGTTTTCAGTTGCTGGATAACAATCTGAAGCTCATTGATGGTAATCAGACATAGAAAAATAATCAGCGTAAATACATTTTGATACTTAAAGAATAAACCATAAGTTTTTATTAAGGTAAATAGATGCAGTGACACCAGCAAAGATAAGCAGCCAAATATCTAAACCATACTTCCATCACAGAAAAAAGAAAATGGAAAGATTGGGGCACAGAAAATAAAAAATAAAATTCACAAAGCCACGCAGATTAGTCTATCACACTATTTGATTTTCTGTGGGACAACTATTACAATTGGTATAATGTAGGCACACTATTTTCTATATTAAATCTACCTAAACTACAAAGCAAAGGCACACTGGTTCCCTTTGAAAAGGTGAAATTTTGATGGACAACAAAGGGTTTAACAGAAGACATGTTTTTCCCTTCATCCCACAAACTTGGGTAACTGATCTCTTTTTGAAGGTAGAACGAGTACAGTCCGTACAACACAGCTCACAGATATATCTCATGAGAAAGACTACGGACAGTAAGGTAAGACTGTCCTAAAACTGAGACCAGCCCTTTATTACCAAAAGCATCAAAGGAAAGTAGCAGGTCTGCTTGAGCCAGTCTTTTTTATTTATTCATGTAAAAGTACAAAAATACTTGCCAGTAAAACCAATCAAGCAGATATTTCTACTGGCCACAGAGTTCTAATGAAAACGCAATGCTCACTACACAAGAATCGTAGCTTAGAGAGGGAGACTTTGAGTTTCTCAAGGTTGGTAGCCTTTTTAAAATAAACTTTATATTAAAGTACAATACATGTACAGAAAAGTACACAGATTATTAATACACAGATTAATGAATTTTCAGAGTGAATTCGCCTGTGTAACCATCATCTAGATCAAAAAATTAAACGTTAACCGCATGCTAAACCCCATTCTTTGTATCCCTTCTTAGTCGCTACCACCACAAAATATAATATTATCTTGATTTCTAACACAATAAATTAATTTCATTTTACTTTTCAAGGAAAGGCTTGCTTTTGGCCTCTCGCTGTCTCTAGCTCTCCGTCTCACCCCACCCTATCCTCAGACTCTCTCCTCCAGACAGGTCAACGTCCCAGCTCCAGTTAGTGGGGCCCTGTCTTCCCGTCCTGCCTCCTGAAGTAAAGCTATAGTCCCGGGAAAAAAGTCAATAGCTATTTTCTGTTTGTATTGATTTCGTTTTTAGTTTCCTTTCCTGAGTCAGGGAGACCCTGCCTGCCGCTGGTCTTCCAAACCTGCCACGGAGCGCTTTTGGACCCGACAGAGTTGAATTCTTAGAGCCACTGGCTTCTCCCAGACCTGGAATCCAGTTCCATTTTGCATTTCTGCTCTAGTTCTTGTATGTAGATATTACTTTTATATTTAAGGTTGTCTGAGATTTTTTTTTTCTTTTGACATTCGCCTGTCATCCCTCTTTGCTTAGAGTGGTGGTTGAAGGGAGGAGAGATGCGAGCAGGACTCGCTGAGCCGTGTTCCATACTCCTAAATGACCGACGGCTTTATCATCTGCAAATGTCGGCAAATTTTTCTCCCCCTTTTCTTTATAAATTTAATTTTTTTCCTTATTAAGCTTTGTAAATCCACCCCCTTTTATCGTCTTGTTTCACTTGCTAGGACTAGGACTTCCAGTACAGTGTTTAACAGAAGCAGCGATAGCAAACACTCTCGTTTGTTACCAGTTCTGAATGGAACGTTTCCAGTGATTCATCAGTAAGTGTAATCATCTCCAGGGCCTTTGCTAGCGACCCTGCCTTATGGAAGCACTGTTGGGTGCTGAATTTTATCACGTTGGGTTTTTTTCCTACATCTACTAAGATGAGCATATGTTTTTTTTTTCTTTCATTTGTTTATATGTGAATTACATTAATACATTTTCTAATGTTAAACCATATTTTTGTTCCTTGGATTAAACCTTTCTTGACCATGATGTGTTTTTGTTCTGTTATCCTTGATGGATTTAGATTTGCTGATATTTTTTCTAGGCTTTTTGTGTCTATGTTTAATAGTGAAACTGGCCTTCAGTGTCTCTTTCTCCTTCTGTTTTTCTCTTGCTATTTTGGTTGGTGTTATAGAATGATTTTGGATTCTCTCTCCCCTTTCTATTTTTTGGAACAGTGTGTGTATAAAACAGGAACTGAAGGATTGGAAGAATGTCTCTCTAAAACTATCTCACTTGGTAGAGTTTTTTTGGTGAATAGGTTTAAAAGTACTGTTTCAATTCCTCTGTGTTACGCTTTTGCACTTGACTTTTTTTCTTTCTTGAATATATTTCAGCAAGCTATATTTTTATAGGACATTATTCATTTTTCTAGGAAAATGTCTGCATTTTAAACTTTTGGGTGTGTATAAAAGCATGCTCTTTTATGGTTTCAAAATCTAATGTATTTATATCTCATTTTTTTCTATGTTGTTTACTTGTGAATGTCCTTTTTTTTCTTACTCTGTCTTATCAAAAGCACATCTAGTTTATTATTCTTTTCAAAGAACTAGCTCTTGGCATTTATTGTGTGTGGCAGGTACTACTCTAGGCCGTAGAGTGAAAAAACATGGATAAAAATGTCTACCTTTTCTGAAAGTATATTCTAGTGTAGGGAAATCCATATACAAAAGTTTAGTAGTAAAACTAATACATTTTATAGTATATTAGAAGGTGATTATTACAATAAAAATAAGTAAGTCAAGGTAAGGAAAACTGAAAGAACTGGGGTGAGGGGTATAGGCAGGTTGCAATTTAAATAGGGTGGTTAGAAGAGATAAAATGACGTTTCATATCAAAGATTTGAAGGAGGAGAAAGAATTAGCCATGTGGATGTCTGCGGAGAGGCTGGGAGGACGAGCTAAGAAGACCCTTTGGGGCTACAGTCCCTAGTTATAATTTTGGATTTTATTCTAAATGAAATGCCTTGGAGGTTTTTGCCCAGAGATACGATTTGCTTTGACTTACTTTTTTGGTTACTGTGTTGCAAATAGACTGAAGGGAGCCAAGAGTGAAGGAAAAGCAGGCCACGGCAGTAATTCTGAGAGATGATGGTGGCTTGGGCGAAGGAGGTGACGGTGTGCGGTAGTCCCCCAGTTAGCCAGGGTTTCACTCTTTGTGGCTCCAGTTACCTGCCATCATCCATGATCAGAAAATATCAAATGGACAATTACATAAATAAACAATTCATAAGTTTTCAGTCGTACACTGTCCTTGGCACCTCACTTCACCTCATCACGCAGGCATCATATTATCTCACATCATCACAAGGAGGAGAGCGAGTAAAAGACAGTAAGATGTTTTGAGAGAGACAACGCATTTGCATAACTTTTATTACAGTCTATTGTCATGATTGTTCTATTTTATTATTAGTTATGGTTGTTAATATCTTACTCTGCTTATAAATTAAGCTTTATCATAGGTTAGAAAAAACATATATATAGTGGGTTTGGTACTGTCAGCGGTTTCAGGCATGCACTGGGGACCTTGGAAGGTATTCCCCAAGGATGAGGGTGGGGGGCTACTGTAGGTAGTGAGAATGGTTTAATTCGGAATATCGCATTCGGAGGGGAGAGCCGGTAGGATTTACTCACCAGTTGTAGGCGAGGTGTGAGACCAGGGGAGGTGTCAGAGATGTCTGCATGAAGTCTGGTTTAAGCAGCTGTGATGCTAACAGTGTTATTTATATTCCAATATTTCCTTTATAGTTCTTTTCCTATATTTTATTTGGAGTTGTTGCATTGTTCTTCTTCAACTTTATGAGGTACAAAATTCATTTCCCTAATCTATGTCTTTCCTTTGATTCCTCTAGAATTTGCATTCGAGGCTATGCATAGCTCCCCGTGCTGCTTTAGCTACTTCACTCAAACTTTTTATATGTATTCATTTTACTGTCCTTTAGTTTTTAATATTTGGTAGTCTCCATTGTGATTATTCTTTAACCCAAAGTGGTTTTTAAGTCTCCAGATGTACTTTTAAATAATTCTATTACATTTTATTTAGATAATGCCTGGATGACATTTATTCTTTGATGTTTGTTGGCCCCTGCTTTGTGATATACAGTGCTCACTTGATGGGACTCTTAACTTTCTGTTGGAAGCGAGTTTCCCTATACTTCCAATAGAGTAAAGTTGCTCATTTTTGCTGTTCAAGTCCAGTGCTCAGGCAGAGTCCTTTCATGTTTTCATTAAAAAGGCAGAGGCTGGGGAAGGAGATGAGGTCGTAGAGGCAGACTCTTTTCTCGCGTACTGCGGGAGCTCAAGTCGCAGGCTGAGGGGTGTGGGGACCGCAGGCCAGGGTGTCCAAGAAAGGACATGCAAGAGGTCTTGAAGACCAGGTCTGGGGCTCACACACAGAGGTAGTGAAACCACTGGTGTACCTCAGTGCTCCGTAAGGGTGGGGTTCCCACAATCTGCTCATGGTACCACATCCCAGTGTACCCCCAGCTCCATGTGCTTCTTATATATGTGCTCCCCAGTTACCTCCGAAGGCAGATAACCATTCCAGAAGACTGACATTGCTGTCTTCTTCATGAAGGCATGTGCACAAACCAAAGACTGCAGCCTGGACCTTTCCAATTCTGTAGAGGCCTCTGTCCCATGGCAGTAATGTGAGGTGGCCACTAACAGTGCTGTGGCTGGGCCAGCATGTGCCTGCTGCCACTGCCGGTCCCTCCCTCTGAGCCATGCTGGGAGCTGGTTGCCACACCTCTTTGCCACAGCAATGAACATGGGGTGGGATTTGGGGTATCGTAGGTGGACCAGATTTTCAGCTCCCTGGGAAGTAGGAGATTCATGCTACCTTTTTTCAGTTCAGAATTTAAAAGGCCCTTCAATAACCTTGACCATAAAATACCCCATTTAAATATGTCTATTGTGAGGTGCTATAGAGTAGGCACAACTTGTTAAAGTTCTCCTCTGACATCTGGCTAGGAGCCATGGGCTGGGTGCGGGAGGCTCTGGCGTGGCTCTGGCGTGCTCATAGGATGAGGAGTGAGGAAGCTGGTCTGGGGTGCTGAACCTAGTCCCAGTGCAACTGCTTATTTTGTTGCCCAGGGGTTTTTTCTTGTTTCTGTTGTTTGTTTGTTTGTTTCTGTTGTTTTGTTTTGTTTTGTTTTGTTTTTTATAAATCCGTCTTAGTTTGCTAGAGCTGCCATAACAAAATGCCACAGACCGGGTAGCTTAAACAACAGAAGTTTATCAACACACTGTTCTGGAGGCTAGAAATCAAAGATCAAGGTGGCAGTTCGGTTTTCCTTCTGGGGACTGGGAGGGAAGGGTCTCTCCTAGGCCTCTCTCCTTGGCTTGTAGATGGCTGGCTGCTCCATGTGTCTTCTCACTGTCTTTATTTTGTGTCTGTGTCCAAATTTCCTCTTCCTATAAGAAGGCCAGTCATATTGGATTAGGGCCCACTCCAGTGACCTCCTTTTAATGTAATTACCTCTATAAAGGCTCTATCTCCAAATACAGTCCCATTCTGAGGTACTGGAGGTGAGACCTTCAACAAATGGATTTATAAGGAGACCCAGTTTAGTCCATACTGTGGCCTTTAACCTTCTATAGCTGAGCAGTATTCATATTCATCTCTTGCATTTTATCTTTAGACATGACGTATATTCGCAGATTTTGCTTTCAGAAATTATGCAGCTTTTAATAAATGAGCCTGATTGTATATATAATATGCTTATATTATTATATATATAAATGTAGCTGATTTATAATGCCTACAAGTCCCTGTTTCTTTCTTCCTCTCAAAAACGCCTTTCTTTTTTTTTTTAAATAATATGTTATTGTTTATGCTATTACAGTTGTCCCAAGTTTTTCCCCTTTGCCCCCTTCCACCCAGCCCCCCTATTCCCTCAGGCAGTCCCCACACTGTCGTCTGTGTTCATGTCCATGGGTAAGAATACCTTTCTTTCTTTTAAGAACAGATGACATCATCTTGGCTTGTTCTTGTTTTGTTTGTTTTGTTTTCCTCCAGGAGATACACCTCCCACCCAACGGCCAAAGTGCACTGACTTCCAAAATGCCAGCCTCCTCCGGGGCACCAGTCTCCAAGTCCAGTTCCTTCTCTTCACCCCTTTGGATCCCAGCTGTGGGAAGCTGGTTGAAGAAAGTAGTGACCTCCAAAACTCTGGGTTCAATGTCACTCTGGGAACCAAACTAATTATCCATGGATTCAGGTGGGAACAAACCAATCCGCAGGAATGCCTTTGCTAAGAACTAGGAAGTGACCACGGGAAGTTAGTGGGGAGTAGGAGGAGAAATGAATTTATTGGTAGCCACATGTCCGTTCCTCACCTCCTGCTGCCTGTAAAGTTGTCTCATATAACACAAACACACATGATGTTGTTCACTCTTATTGGTCATATGTGTTACTCCTCTCCTCAGATCTTGCCTGCACCCTCTCGAATAATAAATATGTGTGATTTTGGACAAATCACTCCAGCATGTGGAGCCTGGTTTCCATATGGAATAAAAGGAAGGCTGTGGAGATGAGCTCAGGGGTCCTGGCCTCCCTGAAGTGTCCTTGTATGAGTCATCTCACCCAGTGAAGTCATAGGCTTTGCACAATCACTCAGGGGTAACAGCGTGGGTTTTTTGTTTTCGTTTTTATTTTAAATCCAGAACTTTACTTTATTTTCTCACTTCTCCCCTGGTTTTATGACCTAAGAAACTTTCCACATATGGGTGCTATTTTCATCATACCCAGAAGCTAGACACTTCTTCAATTTCTTTGGTGACCTGCAGTCTAAATTTTGTTATGATATATAGTCACCGAGCCTCAGCTTAATCCCCATCCTTCCTTTCAATCTCTTCTCTCCAAAGCCCACTGACGAGTCACGTTGCTGGGAGGAAAGAGGGAGAGAGTGCGCTGAAATAGGAACATCATAGAGCAACTAGAGTTGGGAGCACCTGGTGAAGAGGTGGACGCAGAGGCACTGCCCAGAGAGTCACCATTTCCTCATCTGGGTCCTCTCTGCTTCTCAAAAACCCTGACTCTGCGGACCCAGCCACCCCCTCCTCAGGCGTCTATCCCTCCTCTCTCTTGTGCCAAAGTCTGTTCCCAGCAAATCTTACATTTAGCCACCATCCAAGACTGAGTGTGTACCCTCAACCCAGGGATAGCTGGTAGATCTGGAAAGCCCATCTGGCTCCAAGACTGCCCAGAGCCAAATTCCATGGCCAATGCCCAGCCCGTGCTCCCCTGTCCCCATGAGCACACTCAGATTGTTCCTGTACTGTGGGCCACTGAGAAAACTTCTTTCCTGTCCCCAATCTCTTGGGAAAAAAAGCTTCCTGAATTTTTACAAAGCATTCTCTTTTTCCTAAAAAAGTGCTTTTTCATTGTAAGTTCCAGAATGATAGTGTATTTTATTTTTTAAAAATGTCTTGCAAAGCACCTAGCATACTGCCAGGCCCATTTGTTGAATAAATGAAGGAATAAACAAACGAATGCATAAATAAAAACATCCCCGAGGGAAGTGCTGTATTCTAGAATGAGAATTAAGATAGCAAATCTTAACTCTAACGTACAAATCTATCTTTTCTTTCCTGTGAATAAAACAAAGGGGGCCAGTGCCTATGGTTTGTGTAGTGTATGCATGGCACAAAGGGCTGAAGGCCGGTGGGGCTGAAATGCAACCCGAGCCCCAGGAGGGTGCGATGTCTACCTGGACCAAAGGCACCTTATCATAATAATCTACACAAAGGCTCCGTACGTGCAGACAGAAGCCCTGGTCACTTTGGGATTGTGTCCTCCCTGTGCTCAAAGTGCTGCGTGATTTACTACCCATATGCCCTTCTCTAGTTTTGACTTTTTTTTTCTGGGTTTATTCTGTTCACAGAGGTTTCCACAACAGTGGATATCGATTTGGTAGGTAATTTTTCTATCCTGTCTTGGCCCCATGTCCAGGGCTTTAGGAACAAAGCCTTCCTGGATTGAGAAGTTCATCGGTGCCCTTCTGAGGGCAGCAGACACTAATGTCATTGCTGTGGACTGGGTGTACGGCTCGACAGCTGTCTATTTTTTAGCTGTGGAAAATGTGGTTAAGCTGGGACTTGAGATCTCCCGTTTCCTCAAGAAACTCCTGGTAGGTGCAGAAGAGCCCAGGGTGATTTGAGCTGCTTATGGAGGAGAGAGGGGCTAGAAGGAAAGAAGTAACAAACACATGAGGAGGAGCTTCAGGGTGGAAGCAGAGCCACCTGGTGACTTATCAGTCTCTTCTGAGCCTCCTCTCCTCCTCTGTAAATTGGGCCCCTGCATGTCAGTGGGGAGAGCTGGCGGCTAGCTTTAGTCACCCCTCAGAGGAAATGACCGTGGCCATGACTCACACTGGGCACCAGAGGAAGAAGTAAGGAGACTGCTAACATGGAGAGCCCAGGAGGGAGGCAAAGGGTTACCGGGATGAGATATCTCCTCTGCTCCCCGACCCATGCGTGTGCAGTCCCTGCGTCATGCCCGGGGCCCTCTGCTGCTAGAGCCTCGGGGAAAAGTGTGACCCTGTGAGGCCAAGGGTTACTGGGACCCAAATGCTACCCACTGTAAATGTCCGTTGCAGGTGCTGGGTGTGTCGGAATCCTCTATCCACATCATTGGTGTGAGCCTGGGGGCCCACGTTGGGGGCATGGTGGGACACTTCTACAAAGGCCAGCTGGGACGGATCACAGGTAACGTTCTTCCCCACCCATCCTCCCAGGTTTAAAGAGAGAGAGAGAGAATGTCCTCGAAATGACTTTGCTGAGGTAAGGAGAGGGGAGTGTCGAGCCTTTCGGTATTATGATCAAGTCATCTGGGACCACTAAAATTTACTTATTGTGGCCCTTTTGCATAAAATGGTGTTGTGTTATTATTGCATGATCCCTAATATCAGTGTATGGAGCCATGAGGTACTTCCTGAGCCTCAGTTTCTACATCTGTAACATAAAAAATTGATAAATGGAACCACTTTAAGATGGAGTCAGAATTGATATCCCAGTAGACCTACCTTCTACATCTTATGTCTCAAACCTTTGGAATGCTAAAACAGGGCAAAATAACCTTTGGATTGGGCCTAAAGCAAAATTGTGTTGCAAAGGACTGTTTGCAAGGATAACAGGAAAGCAGGTATTATGACTACCAAACCGATCACCACTCAACTGAAAATTAAAAACACTCTTTAGAATTAGCATCATGATGTTAGCCTATTTGCATCAGTAGAAATGCCTTTCTTCCACTGAAGCAATAGTTCCCCTTCCCTTTCTCGTAAGTGCCCTTTGCCTTTGCGTCCGCCTCCTAATGGGAAGATTAATTGGGTTTCTGCCCGAATCAGTGATTCAGCTGGTGTCTCTCATCTTGAGAGACCATTTATTTTTAGGTTAATAGTAAGATGGGTTGTAACAGCTCATATTAGGATAACCTTCTCGACCCGCAGTGGAAATTACCTTTAAATGGTATGCTAAATACTTGCAGAAGTGCAGTATGCTTTATATTTCAGGACCTATTCTCAAATAATCAAGGGCTAGAGTTGTGCGACAATTACCCTGCAATGGGACAACTCTGAGTCATGTTCTAAGAGTCCCTCAGAGGAGCCCCCGTGGGATGGGATGTACTTTCCCAAAGTGATACTCCATTCATTAAAAATGTCCTTCATTCTATGACTCAGTTTCCCACTCACTGTGCTTTCTGTGATCTCCCAAATAAGCTACTTGCATTTTGAATCCTTGTCTCAGGGTCTGTTTTCTTTGTGGGGAAGAGGGGGAAGGGGTCCAAACTAAGCATGAAGATAGTAATATTTCTTTCATTGTGTTTTGTGAGGACTAGAGTACATAAAACTGCCTAGTACAATGCCTCGCACATAATCACTGCTCAAAAAATCATCACTCTTGTATCTACTACTTGAGGATTAATATCACCCACATTAACGCTTATCAAGCTCACTGTAGAGCCAGAGACGCTGGGTCATTGGGAAGTTACAGACAGTAGAGGAGGGGTTCCTGGGTACGGGGGTTCTGAGTTAGTTCTCTACCCCTGGGGTCCTTGTTGAGGGACTCTGAACCGGAATGGCTGCCAAGGTAGGTGTGTGGTGGATCCATGAGGGTTCCTGTGGCTGAGAGGAAAGGGAGCCTTGACATCAGCTTGTCCTTGCAGGCCTGGACCCTGCTGGACCGGAGTACACCAGAGCCAGCCTGGAGGAGCGCCTAGATGCCGGAGACGCCCTCTTCGTGGAAGCCATCCACACGGACACTGACAGTGAGCTGGGAGGACCCTCCTGGGGAATGAGCACAGGGCAGGGGCTGGGTGGCAGCTGTTAGCTGTGTGGCCCTGGGAAGATTCCCTCTGAGTGGCACAGTGAGGCGTTACCCAGCATCTTGCAGCCCTGTCATTTTCTTTTTTAAATTTTTTATTTATTTTACTTTTTTTTTTTCATTTTGCTCTGTCATTTTCTTAGCAGTGAGATGAATGGTTCTGTTTTTAGCTGGCAGCAGGAAGGAGATTTCTCATTCGTAGAGCAGCCTCACTCTCTGAGTCAGCACTAGCCCTTGTGCTGAGGTAGTGCAGGGTGGGCACTACTGCCCGGCTGACATACGGGAGAGTCATACAGCTTTTTCAGGTGACTGTGCCTTAGCCCTGAGGGATTGGGACATTCTACTCCTGAGGCCTGTTCTCAGTCCTCCCAGGGGATGAGCCAGTGAAGAATGAAGATTCCCCTCTCCAGTAGTGACAGACATAGTGAATCCACTATGACCAAATTAAGCCCTCCTGACCAGCTGGGAAAGGGGTTGGGCATTCCTCTTCATTTCAACTCCCTAACAAATGCCCATGAGTCTGTGCCAGGCCTGTGCTCAGCGTGGTGAGTGTGGGAAGAAATAACGTCTGTCCCTACTCAAAGTGTTTGTAGTTCAAGTGAGAGTTGTCCATGTTTCATGAGCCTTCTTTTGGCCTCCAAGATTCACAGATTGATGATTCTGGAAGAAACCCATGCAATCATATTGTTCAAACCTCTCTTTCCTTCATCTCACAGGTAGGAAACTCAAGTCCATAGGCTTCTGCCAAGCTGCTGAGTTAATTAACCATGTTAATAAACAAGATTAACCCCTTTTGTCCCTAAATTTGCTAAATAGGCGAGTTATTTAGATCCCTATTTACCTGAGCTAGGCCTCTCAGCGCCCTTCAAAGTTGAAACCTCTTCTTAATGTGACCAAAGGGAGAAAAACTCATCCCATTCATCTCAATGGTTATTGAACTATGCAGTAGGTACCAAGAGCACTGCTGGGAAATGACATCTAATAAGGTCCCTGCCCACGTGGAACTCACAGGCTAATTGGGCAGGCATCCATTCATTTATTCCTTCAGTGATTATTTATTAGGTACTCACATGAGCCAGGTACTGTGCTGGTATTGGGGATATAGCAGAAAATAGAAGGTCTTGCTGTTATGGAGTTTACAAACAAGTAAACAGACATGATAATTACACATTGTGATTATGATAGGGAAGGATATGAGGTAGAGGATGACTTGGGCAGGGGGTCTACTTTAAGTAGAATTATGGAGGGAAGTCTGTCCAAAGACATGATATTTGAGGTGAGACTTTGCAGTTGGGAATGCATCAACCTTGAGAAGAGCTGGGAGAGGAACATTCTATAGCCGAAATGAAAGCCTGGACATGGGTGGGGACGAGGCAGAGTGCACTGTGTGAGCGAGGTACTGAGTGATGTTGGAGGAGAGGAAGCAGGACCAGACTGGCCATGGCAAGGGGTTTAAATTTTATTGTATGATCAGTGAGAACAGAGACGTGATTTAGATTTTCTTAAAAGATTACTGCGGCTGCTATGCAGAGAACGAACTGCAGGAAAACACTAAGGGAAGCCGAGAGGCACATTAGAAGAATGAGAGGAGATGGTGAGGGATGGTGGCGGTTTGGGCAAGAAGAGACAGAAAGAAGGAGAAAGAGTCAAAATATATTTTGGAGGTAGAGCTGACCAGACAGGTGATATAGGGAGTGAGGAAAAGGGAGGAATTAAGGATAACTTCTAGGTCGTTGCTTAATCCCTGGATAGATGGCGTTAAACAAATAATACACAATCGGTTACTTACGATAATGATAGATGATATGAAGGAGAAAGTCAGCATCTTTGGCTGCTGGATCTGAACCAGTCTGAGGTGTCAGATATGGTCGTGATGACGAAATGAGTCTGCAGTCTCTCAAACTCATCTGTCTGTAGCCGGTCATATTTCTGCTCTGTCAGGAGCGCACAAAAGTATGTGGGAGAATGTGGAAATGTGGTCCCAAACATATATATCTGAACTATTGCTTGAAACAAAATAGAAACTATTACACAAGGAAGTTTACCAAACTTATAACATTTACTGATTTGTTAAAACTTACATTAAGGGACATTTTTCTTAATGTTTATTAGGCAACTATGAGCATCTTCTTATGAATTTATCCTGTGCTTCCTTTCAGCAAACCCTCTTAAGAAAACTAAGGGCTAGTTCTGCTTTCTCAGAGCACATAGGAGTGAGGCGGGCACTCATTCAGCCCAGGGAGCAGGTGGGCTTTTAAAGTCACACCTCAGGCTCTGCTGCCAGTGTTCTCGGCTGTGAGATCTCGACAATATGCCCCTGTAGTAAGAAGAGTAATGGGGTTCTGTCTCCTTTCAGATTTGGGTATTCGGATTCCTGTCGGACATGTGGACTACTTCGTCAACGGAGGCCAAGACCAACCTGGGTGTCCCACCTTCATTCATGCAGGTCAGCAAACAAGAGAAAGTTGGCATTTGGCTTCCCCAGAGACCAGAATTCACCAACAGCCTTTGTGTTGAGTCAGCTAGTGTGAACCACAGAAGGTCTTCCTTCCAGGGTCCTTTACCATGTCCCATCATGCCTTACTTAGCACTTAGCGAATGGATATCTTTGGAGCCCAGGAATTCCAGGTGAGAAGTGGCCGAAATTAAAAGCCTACACCATAGACATGCTGCCCTCCCCACTTCTTAGGCCTTGCCATGATATAACGTCACTGAAAACAATAATCTCTGTTCTTCCTTGGTCCCGCTTTGTGGCATAATCCACACTAGCTAAACCCTCTGCAGAGCCTAGTTGTGGCAGAAGCAGACCAGTGTCCAAAGCTGGGCAGCCGAAGGGTGAATTCACTGCGTGACCATGTCCCCAGACTTGCTAAATTTAACAACCCTCCAAACCTGTTTTCTTCCAAACATCATCTTCTTAAGTATGTTTAATAAACGTGCATTTCTTTTCTTCTAAATATATGTTTCCGAATGTTCTTTATGAATATACACGTATTCATTGAATATATTCTTAGCATCATTTTAAAAACACCAAATTTGTCAAAAGCTAAGTGTAAAGGGCTGCTTAGTCTTCTTACATTCTTCTTACGAAGACAGCCAGACTATCAGCATTTCATACAGGATGTTTATCTTGATTTCTGTTCACCGTCTTTTCAGTCTCTCCCTATTTCACCAAATTTTTGACGTTTTAAGGATTCTTCTGACAACTGTATTAAATAACCACTAATCAAATTCACCAAATTTACTCCTTTTATAAAAATATTGTTCCTTTTAACAATGTATAGGTTTTTCCAGCAATTTTGATCAGATGGGATATTGTGGTTTTAATGGCTTTTGAAAATTTCCGTGGCATTCAGTTGGCTCATGCTTTTCTTCATAACACAATTTGAGAAGGGTTTAGCTTGTGTCTCCCAGCTCCCTCTTGCAGCTAGAAGGAGCATGGCCACAGAGTGTCCCAACCATGAGTGTCCCAACACACAACTCAGGTATGGCTGCTGATTTCAGAGTCAGAGGCCGGGGTGTCCCAGGGTGAAGGGAGAGTCCGAAGGTGCCAGAACTCTGGAACTGTGGCTCACTACAGGCCTCCTGGCCCCAGCCAATTTATCCAGCATGAGTTACTGCAAAAGTTTAAACAGTAAACAAAAACAATAAGAAGGAAACCAAGTTTTTGTTAAATCGGGATATTTGGCAAGTAGAACATGTCAGTCATTCGGCCAGGCGAGCCCCAGCACACTGGCTTTGAGAGACTGACTATGACCTAACTTCTTGCTGCGGACTCCTTTGATTGTCTCATTGCTGGGCTGGATATCATGAGATTGTAAAAAAATTTTTTTGTAAAAAATTGCCCGTGTGAGTGATGATGAAGAAGGTAAAAAGTGTGGACAGACACCCATTTTGATAACTGGGGTCAGAACCACCAAGTCAGCAAATTCCCGTTTTCTGAAAGAGAGTTTGCACAACCGCGGAAGAATGGGTCTCAAATTCAGCAATTTTCTTCATAGGTTAGGCATAGGTGTCTGTGGAAAACGAAAAGAAAGAATGCAGTGACCGTATCTATTCACACTCTTACAATGTGGCTCAGGGGTCACCCCATGCTTCCATAGCTGGCTGGCATGTAAAGTTTGGAGTTTGTCTTTGCCTTCAGCTGAGAGCTTGGTTGTGTTTCCCACCCTGTGCAGGCTACAGTTACCTGATCTGTGATCACATGAGGGCTGTCTACCTCTACATCAGTGCCCTGGAGAATCCCTGCCCTTTGACGGCCTTTCCCTGTGCCAGCTACAAGGCCTTCCTGGCTGGACACTGTCTGGATTGTTTTAACCCTTTTTTGCTCTCCTGTCCAAGGATCGGTAAGTGCTACCTCTTTGCTTCCTCTGACAGTTTTGGGGAAGTTCAAGTCTTGCTAGTTGTTACCTTTTTAAGTGCTGATCTCTTGTGGTCAAGAATCTACCCAACTGGGATTAAAAAAATTTAATCGATGAGGTGTTCAGCCTTTTCTAACCTGGATGATGGCATTTGGTCCTCTGTGTCCCATCTGTCACTCCCTGTACCGCTGCCTAATGCCATACTCACCCTGCACGTACCCTTCACACACACAGCCCACCCCCTGCAAGCCCAGTCTCAAGGAATTCTCTGGAAACATTGGTAGAGTCCAGACTCCATGACCCCACTTGCAAACTGGAGGCTTGACACAGACCTTTTTAGTTGAGCCAGTCATTCTCGAACTCCTGATAGTCCCTAAATCAAGGTGTTGTGGGGAAGTCCTCAAGAGTGGTGCACATGGCCCACTTTACAGGTGTGAGGCTGTGGTGACCACGTGCCAGCTGGAGGGATGCCTAACTGCTGGTCAGCTCGGGCACATTCCTGGATGATCCAGGCCAGCCTGAGGAGAAGCGCACAGGGGGAAGGCTAAGGGATCTGGTGATGACTCACCAGTCAGATCACTGCTGGGAACATCCTGTGGTTATACAGAATGAAGGGCTCCAGGAAGAACTCTGGGAAGTATAAATGTTCCTTCCCCTTCTTTCTCTCACTTCCCATCCCTCGCTGCCACTCAGCTATAGCAACCTGCCATCACGTACACAAATGACAAAGATTTCAGCTTGACAAGATGGTAAAGTAGGGCTAGCTTCCCACGGTAAAGCAAATCGATGTACTTCCTACTTGTTGGGCATATATCATGATTTCCCCCAGATGTGACAGACTGACTAGTGTGACAACCACTTCACACAGTGCCCAACCTCATCTCTCACTATACTTTCACTGACACCGAACCCCCTGGGGCTGCTAACTACCTGTGCTCCCAAGAGTATTTCATGTTTGTTTACTCTTTGTGCATTTACTCAAACTGTATTCTGCCCAGAACGCCCTTCCCAACTTGTCACCCACTATTGGGGTCAAACACTTTCTGTGCTCTTACTACCCAGGAGACAAATGACATTAAACAACTGTCATGTAGGTTGTTTTGCAAGTTGTAGACATAATTCCAAATTTCTTAGAAATACCTCCTGAGAATGGGCCAGGTGATCTAAAGAATGTATTTCCTGTTTACTTGTGTGCTTATCCCTGACTGGACTGAGTGGCATGTGTCCTAGAAGTCACCACAGGGCATGACATATAATGAGCATGCAGTGTAACCGTTCGCAGATGAATGGGTGCATGCATTAATTACTATGTGACTGGGTGCCATGGACCCTGAAATGGCTGCCTCGGGGCTCTGCTGCGTTTGCTTCTTGACTTCCAGGGCTGGTGGAACAAGGTGGTGTCAAGATAGAGCCGCTTCCCAAGGAAGTGAGAGTCTTCCTCCTGACTACTTCCAGGGCTCCGTACTGTGGTAAGTTGAAGCAAACATGCCTGGCTCAGCTCTGCCAGTGTGCTGCCCAGCAGAGTCCAGGGCGCCCCAGCTTGGGTTGTGTGCAGCCTAGCATGGTAGCCAAGGTAGAAGGTGGGGCAAAGATTTAATGGGGGCTGGGGCACAGCCACTAGTGGTCTGAGAAGGAACCAGAACTTTCAGAGCTAGTTCAACCCATGACTCTACCCAAGGATGAGGACTGTATACTGACCCTAGCTCCTTCCCGCCCCACCCGTCCAACAGAAATCTGCCCTCCAATGTAGGCTCTCTCAGAATGGTATTTGGGTGTCCCTCTGGCTTCCTTCTTCCTGCATACTTTTTAACCCCTTCCTTGGTGCCCACCCTATGTGTCTCCCAGCCTGGCTGCCCTCCTAGGTCAGGGTCCCCAAGGAATACAGAACCTCATTCTCTGCCTCCCTACCCCTTCACATATTCCAACTGTTCGCTCTTGCTTTTCATTAAAGATAAGGTGCCAGTGATTATAAAGATGCAAAATGGGAGAGAAAAGTGTGCCTTAGAATCTGAGAACTACATTACAGGCTGAAACATCATGTTTCCCTATGCTATGTGTACCTTAACTAGGGTGACTCTACTTCCCGGTTTATGCTCGTTGTCCCAGGATCATCCGGTCTGGTTTCCTGTGTGTACAGAATAGAAGTATGGTGGGTAGGAAGATACCTTATATGGCCGTGCTGCTTCTAACCGATTTTCTGATCAGCTTGTGTCTGGTTGCTGGAGGGGCCTTTGTGGCCCTACCTTCCTGGTACTAGGAGGCCTAGTGCAGGGTAATAGGGAGCCCAAAGCTCGTACTCTGGTCACGCAGACCGGGGTTTGAAGCTCAGCTTCTCCGCTCACCAGCTGTGTGATCAGGAGCAAGTTACTTAACCTTTCGAAACTTCTAAATCCTTATGTAGAAAATGGAAAAATTATAGTACCTACTTCAAAGAGCCAATTGTGCAGATAAAATAAAATAGTACACGGGAAATACTAGCACAGTGACTGGAACCCAATCAATAATTCCTTTCCCTTTATCAGTCAGAGAATTTGGGAAACTAGATGCACATGTTTCCAACTTCATGCCAGAGAGAATTCATGGCTACCTCTTAGAAACAAAGTGGGTTACGAGAATTAACTGGGCTTTTCATATATGTCAGCTTCCTGGGTAACCCAGCTCTGAGAGGTAGGCCTGAGGAAAGGGAGGCTCTGAGGGACTGAGTAACATGCCCAAGGCTACCCAGCTGGGTGAAAAAGTCAGGATCCAACCCCAGGGCTTCTTACTCCAAAACCTGTAGCCTTCCCATGCCACCACCAGCCTCCGCCCTCGCTTCTTTGCTTCTCTTCTGAGAACCTGCTCTTTGCAGCCATATTTCTGGTTACTCCTCCGTCCTTGCCGCCCTTTGAGGGTCCGCCTGAAGGAGGATGCTGTGTCCAGGGGCGGAGGCAGTGCTGTGGGGACAGATGCCCGGTTCTATTTCCAACTCCTGGGCGGCCTTGGGGCAGCCTGAATTAGCTCCTCCCTCTCTGCACAGCTAGGAATATGCTCCACGGAGAGCCTGGGGAGCACTTGGAGATTATAAGCATTTTAAGGTGGGTTCATGCAGCCATAATTTTTCTGTGTTATATTTGTTGTGAGACTCCTCCCTATGTCCCCAGAAGCATGGTCCTGTCTCTTCAAAAGAAAGAAGCCATCGTGAGCACCTGTTTGCCTGCGTGCTTTGAGGCTTCTGTTCTGAGCATCCAAGCTGGGACCCTCTGTGTCCCAGGAATACAGCCTTCCACCTGGTAGTTCAGGGAGCGTTGGCAGCTGGTAGCCTCCCATTCTCGCCCACTCCCAGGCCATCACAGCACGGGGCTAGGCCTCAGCAGTGCTGACCAGGATGGGGGGCACCCCGTACCCCTCCCAGGCATGCACCAGCAGGGCAGAGAAGCTTCTCCAAATAGTTCACACAAAGTTCCTTTTCTCTATCGCCTCCTTTAATTCTCTCACCATGTTCTGTGAGGCGATCCCAGGGTTATTGTTTATGGATGAAGGAACTGAGGCACAGTGAGTTTCAGTGACCTAGACAAGGCAACACAGCGGGTAAGTAGCAGGGCTGGGCCTTGGATCCAGGTCTTCTGAGCAACCGTCCAGGGCTCTGTGTGCTGCCTCCCATGTCACGCTCCTGTGCACACTGGATTCCACTACCAGCTCCCACCGACCAGTGTTTTAGCAGACTTGGTCCTCTTGGGGCTTCCAGATAATGTAGAGGAGGGAGAAGCAGAACCTTAGGAAGCTTTCTTTAATCAATGACACCTTCTGGCAAAGAAGAAGTGATATAATATGTCAAACTCAGCCCAGAGAATTAAATTCCCAAAGCTTACGTAAACCAGCTTTTTTTTCCCCACATGGCAATTATCCACTTCAGTTCAACCTTGTCCCTCATCGTAATAATCCACATCCCATGGTAAACAAATAAGAGAGATGGAAGGGATGAGACACTTTTTGGCTCTGTGTGTGTGTGTGTGTGTGTGTGTGTGTGTGTAGAGGGGAGTATATAGTGTTCTCTTTTCTTCTGGTGAGTTCTTGGCATCTTGGCATCTGCCTTGAATCCTGTTACTCACCCCATAAGCCCGGAAGGACCACAGTTAGGGAAAAGAAGAATTGCTTCTCTAGCTGTGCCCCAGTCACCAAAGGAGTCTGAGAGATGCTCCCAGGCCAAAATTGCTGCAAAATGCCACCACAAGGGCCTACCCCTTAATAAGGAAAGGATGGGGTGTTAGGGGGCTGTGCCCCTTAAATTCTCTTGCCAGACGGACAGCAGGCTCCGCAGGTATCGCTGTGAACAGGCTGCTCACCCAGTCCATGTCGATGACACCAGCTTTAAGAGCCCCAGTGTCCATGCTGCCTGGGAGGGTGGAGGTGCCACATAGGCGCCCATCTGCCACAGGGAGGGAAATAGGCATCTCCTGCACACAAGTGTGTTCCCTGCCACTGTGTATGGTGGGGTGGGGGAGGGGCATTGTTATATTTAGAGATTTAATTATTTAGTATTAGAGACCCTCTGAGGTTCTTTCAAAATCACACTACTAAGAGAATGTCACCAAACAGAGAGGTGTGGGACATTCTAGCATTACAAGTAACAATAAAAGCTAACAGGTATGGAATGCTTCTTAGGCACAGGTGCTGTCTAAAGACTTTATACGTAATAACTCATTTAATTCTCATTTGGATCTGTGGTGCCCATTTTTATTTTCCCTAACTTATATTTGCGGAGGCTGGGGGTCTGCAATGACAGGGGATCTGCTCCAGGTCCTACACCTGCTAAGAGGCAGAGCTGAGCTTCCTAATCGCACTGATGCTCTCCCCCTGGGGCTTTCTGGCCACTGCACCTGCCAGCCCCTGGCTCAGTTGTCTGCTCTGCTTTGGTCTCCTAGCGCATCATAGCCTTGTGGAGTTTTACCTGCAGAAGCCAAGAAACAAGGACACCAACATCATGGTCACCTTCTTTAGCAGCAATGTCACCTCCTCAGCCCAGATCACCATGTAAGTAAGTGTTCTTCAGAGCTGGCCTCTGTCCTTAAGAGATAGTTTTGGTTTTTTAAAGGTTTTATTTATTTATTTTTTTAGAGCGAGGGTAAGGGGGGGAGAAAGAGAAGGAGAGAAATATCGATGTGGGGGGTTGCCTCTCATGCGCCCCCAACTGGGGAACAAACCCCCACCCCAGGCCTGTGCCCTAACTGGGATCTGACCGGCAACCCTCTGGTTCATAGGCCGGTGCTCAATCCACTGAGCCACACAAACCAGGGCACTAGGAGATAGTTTTATTTGACACACACATCCCAGGACAGGCACTGCTGTGTCATCACTGATGGGTGAGCCAAGCCCACTGGGCTGGAGCTGGGATGAGGGCAGAATCTACCACAGACATACCCACAGACACATACCAGGCAACTGTCCCAGGTTCGGGGTCAGTATTGGGTCAACGTATAATGTATTCAGAGAAGAACTGATGAGGCAGGCAGGCAGGCACCAATTCTGGGGTGTCCCAACAGGCGGTGAAAACATAGAAATTGAGTCCCTGAGAAGAAACAGTGCTCAGGAATCCAGGATGGGGGCAGCAGGGATGTCAGCATGTAGGAGAGCCTCAGCCACTAGTCCAGGAAGGTCTGGCCAGAGCCTGGGAAACACCCACTCCTGGGTGGGAGAGCAGTAGTGGGTGAGTTACCAGAACAGAACTGCAGTCAGTGTTAGCTAGCAAACGGGTGCAAGGTGAGGGCCAGCAGGCTTGACGATGGATGGTGCCCCTTCCCGGACTTAGGGCTGAGCGTTTCCTTCCCTTGTTGTCACACTTGGGCCGAGCAGCTGGTTGAGAGCAGGCGCCCGACGGAAGGGCAGAGGACTTCCACGCTAGGACATCACAAGCCAGGCAGAGGAAAGGAGCTCAGCAGAGCATGTTTCTCCAGAAAGCAATTGATTAGTTACTCACAAGCCAGCAGGACACAGGCTAGTCAGACACACCAGCATCTCAGTCAGGGCCCAGTCTGGAAACCAGAGCCTAAGCCGGGAAGTCCAACGGAAGGAGTTTAACGCAGGAAACGAATTACAAATGTGCGGGGAGAGCTGAAAACCCAAAAGGATGGGGAGATGGGGCGGGGTGGGGGGATGACGCCGAAATCAGCCCCAGGAGGAACCACTCCCAGCCCAGGGCTACAGGAACAAAGCCAGGGGCAGTGATGGCAGAGCACAGAACAGGGCGTGATTCTCCCCGGAAACTGCTGGCAGAGGAGCCTGAGAAATACGGTTTGCAGGAGAAGTGCACGATTGTCAACAGTGGCAGGTGCTACGAGAGTGTGTAAGACAGCACCTGATGAAGTGTGAGGAGCCAGTGTTTGCGTAGAGGTTTAAGGATTCCCAGGATCCTGTTGCCCAGGCCGAGGTTAGTGAGAACATGACCCCGGGAGGCCCCGAGAGAGGAGGATGGAGGGGCAAGTCAGGGCCCCTTGAAGGGGAGGTTAGAGATTTTGGATTTTATCCCAAGAGCAGTTTGGGGAGCCACTGGGAGTTTTAAACAGCGGTGTGGCTGGATCAGATTTGGGTTTGGAAACATTTCTCAGGCTGAAGAGCAGCACATTAACTGTGCTATCAGGGAAGACAAGCTTCTGCTGGAGGGAGCATTACTTCTTGGTTCCCAGACACCCCACCGCAAGCTGGGGTCCCAGCTCGCCAAGGCCACACCGTGAACATGGCAGCCAGTCAGGGCCCCAACACAGACCTTCAGGTGCCTACCTGAGCCCTGCAGATTATAGCTAAGTAATTGTCTTCAGAGCCCTTCAAGGGTGAGTTACTTCTAGAAGGGTATTTTCATCACCTGTCCAGCCCAGTGGTAGACGAGCCAACACTGGCCGGAGTCATGACAATGACACATAACTCCGGCTGCACAGGAGAATCAGCTGGAGAGCTTTGAAAACCACTGCCACTAAGCCCCAGCCCAGACCAATCACAGCAGAATCTCTGGGCACCACCTCAGCAGCTATACTTTAAAAAAACAACAACAAACAAAACTTTTTATTTTTCAATTACAGTTGTCATACGATATTATATGTGTCAAATGTGCAACCCAGTGATTTGACATTTATATAACTTACTAAGTGATCACCTCGATAAATCTAGTACCCATCTGACACCACACATGAGTGTCAATGATAATATTATTAACTATATTCCAGCAGCTATCCTTTTAAATACTCCCTGAGCGATTCCAGTGGACGTCCACAGAGTCCTTCCTCCCTCTCCCAAGAGATTGGTGTTACTCTTTTGAAGAAGGCTCTTAGAACATCATTACCTTCAATTCCCTGTTTTTGGTTTTGTTTTTCTCTTGCAGTAGAGAAATTGAAAAAAAAAAGGGGGAGGGGAGAGAGAAGTTTGTGAGTGGTCTTTCCCCTACTTTCCATAACTTTGTGAAGCCCCCAAATTTCCTTCTGATGAGAAAACTTCCCCCGCCCATGTCCCCAGGCCACTCACAGCATCCTTCATACTCCCAACTTGCAAGCTCCTTCACCCAAGCAGCTTCTTACAGTGAACAGTTTTCTTATTTTCTTCTGAAATATTTCAAAAACACTTCCAACATGTAAAATAAAATGGTTTAAGTAACGGCTCTTACTTAAGTGATCATACTTATGCTCAAATTAGAGCTTAATGGAATCACATTCTGATCAGATAGTATTTTGTAAATAAAGATGATTTCAATATGAAGAAATTCTTTCCATTTTATTTTGTTCTGAATAATATAATTATTTCAATTTGATTAACGAATCCACTATCACATAAACAGTAATGAGAGTTTCTTATATGTAATCTTGCAGTTGGGGATGTTTCAAACTCCAAAGCCTGTGTCTTTATGCCAAGAGCTGTATTTGCTATGGTTGTAGACAAATGTGAAGGTAAATTTATGCTTAATTCAATAAATTTTAATTGCTTTAACAACTTGTTTAGCATCAATAATAATTATAGAATCAGCTAGTGTTTTCATTAAAAAATAAATAAAATAAGATAATAAAATAAAATAGAATAGAGTAGTCTTCACACGAAACCCTTTGACCTGAATGCCCTAAAGAGGGCTCTACTTCAAGGTTGGTGGATCTGAAAGTGAGGATCTTTTCCAGCTAGGAATCTAAGAATGAGTGGCATTTTTCCAGATGTGCAAATCCAAGAACTATTCTGCTGAAGTGTCTACTTGTTTACTTTCAAATAATCAAGTATTTTCCAAGTCATGTTCAAAACTCTGGGTAGGTGGGCAGAAGGGTTAGTTGGGGTATACAAAGGACTGTGGTCCCCGCCTAACTTTTTTTTTGTGGTCAAGTAGCTAACTTTTGTGCCTGACGGCTAATAAGTGCTACCGGCAGAGCCCCACAGGGACCAAGGTGAAGCAAAGGCTGGAGTGCTACATAACTTACTCTCCCTTTCCCTTGCAGACCTAGACAGCAACTGCAGGGGAGAGGAGTCCTAGCTCATCCCGACCCTCAGTGCCAGATACACCAAGTGAATCTCAAGTTTCAGGCTTCCCACTGGGTTTGGAGAAAAGATCGGAGTACCATTGTTGGGAAGTTCTGCACTTCTCCTTTGCCTGTCAATGACAAGTAAGCCCAGTATCCACCCCATCCCTGACACACCGATAAGTACCAATCCTAGCCTCAGATGTGTTGCTTGTTGAGATTCAATCTCATCATGAGTGATTAGCTTCTCTGATGCAGAGATGACAGCAAGCCAGGGTTCCCCTGATACCCTTCGAGGCCATCTTGGGTTGGGAATGTTAGGAATCCAAAGGGGGGAACTCTTAAACCCTCATTTTTACTTCACTGTAAGAAGCCCCACTTTACCTGTTTTTTCTATCTGCCTAATCAATGTTATCTATCATCTATCTATCTATTATCTATCTATCCATCTATCATCTATCTAAATATGTTTTATTTGATTTCTATATAAGACTTTATTGCAATAAAGATTTCTAATTACATTTTCTTCCTCCTTAGTGTCCACTAGTCACATTCACGGGTGTGGATCGGGGCTCCCCGTCCCCTTCAGGCGCTGCCTCTAGCAGGCCTTTGTATTCTTAGTCTTACCGCCCCAGACCCTTGGAGGACAGGGGGCTCCTGCAGTATGTGACTAAAGACTTCTTTCACCTGACATCATGAAAACACAAGAGCTCCCAGCCCTCTCTCCTGACCAGAAAGAACCCGCCCTGAGCACATACCCTCTTGTTGCTCTTCTCTTGCAGTAGAAGGACGGTCTGCTTACCTGAGCCGGTGAACTTACAACCAGGTGTGACTGTTTGTCGTGATCTGAAAATTACCTGTGTATAGTATAAGCCTGGGCAGGGCACAGGCCCCTGGATTTTGGAGGAGAGGGGTTCCACTTACTCTAGGCCATTACTGCTAAAAGGAAGGCAAAACTCTTGGTTATTTTCCCCGTAATCCATCACCTTAAAAGAGAAGGAGCTCCTTTTTACAGAGCTTTATCGCCCTTGCCAGTTTGAAGAGTCTTGCGTAGATACCATTTCAGCTTTCTTACTCATACTTAAAAGCAATTGCACCACCTCCTTGGGTGTCTGTACCTAGGATTCGATAGAAACATATACAGGAAAATGCTTTTTATCAAAAATAAATCTCCATGGAATATCTGAATCATTTATTGTTTTATTGGAGCGGAATTCTGTTACATACAAAAAATGTGATTTACAGTCTGTGGGACTGGAGAAAACAGTAGATGCTGAAGTCTCTGTATTGAAAGAGCAATTGGAAAGAAGTGCTTGGAACAAGACAGGGAATGAAGGGCGGCGCAGAGGGAGGTGCCATTCACCTCCCTTACAGTTGCCCTGTCTGGATATCTGGAAGGTTTGGGGGATCAGACGGCTCTTTGGGGAATATAGGTAGATTTTCTTTGTGTCAGTGTTTCCCAAACTTTGATCTTTGTAAATAGCCTTGTATCAGCCACATCCAGCAAGAAGCAGATGGTGCACTCAAATTGGGTAATTGGAGGGGAATTTAATAAAAGGGCTATTTACAAAGGTTTTAGTAGGAAGTGAGAAAATCACATGGGATAGTGTAGTTCCAGGGCTAACAGCAGTGGGAGCTGCTACTGCCCTGTGTCTGAAGAGGTAAATGGAAGGAGCCCCAGAACCTGGGGCCAGTGTGGGCTGGGGGACCGTCAGTCAAAGGATACAGTCGCCAGGTAATGATGTTGTAGGGAGGGAGCCAGGGAAGCAGAGCCTCCGACCTCACTCTTCTTTCCTCCCTCATCCTCCTGCTAGTGCTCCCCACTAAGTGACTGCGACGAGAAGCTGGAAGGCAAGAGGCCGAGTGATGGGGCTCAGGAGGGAAGCAGGGCAGAGAAGGGTGGAGAATGGGTGGCTGGGCGTGGGGAACAAACAGAGAGCTGTGGCCCACACCTTTATCACTTTCTTCACAGCGAGGTACCCCCTGGATTCCTTTAAGCTTAATGGTTTCCTTCAAATTCTTTTAAAAATCATTTTAACCACATCTAAGTGAACAGTTCAGTGGTTTTAAGTATATTCTCATTGTTGTGAAACCATCGCCAAGATCCACCTCCAGAACTTTTCGTCAACACAGACTGGAACTCTGTGCCTGTTAAATAATAACTCCCCACTCACCCTCCACCCAGGGCCTGGTAACCACCATTCTACTCTCTGTCCCTATGCATTCTACTGTCCGAGGCACCTTAAACAATCATACAATGTTTGTCCCTTTGCGAATGATGTATATCACTTAGCATAATGTTTTTGATGTTTATCCATCTTGTAGCATGTGTCAGAATTTATGTCCTTTTTAAGAGCGACTAATATTCTACTGTTCACATATGAGGGGGCGCCCCCCCCAAAACTGAAATTTATTTGTAAAAAGTTGTGTATTTTTTTCTTACATGTTTAAACTTCAGTCACCTTCAAAGTACTCTCCATTCGATGCAATAGAACTATCAGACATTTTTTCCCACTATTCAAAACAGTTTTTGAACTTGTCAATTTTGATGCCTTTTAAGGCTTCTGCCATTTTTTGTTTCATTTCTTCCACATTGGCAAACATTTCCCTTTGAGGACTCTTTTCATCTGGGAAAACAAAACAAAACAAAACAAAACAAAAGCAGTCTCAGGCGAATAGAAGGGTGAATAGGGAGGGTGGGGACCCGAGGGCTTGCCGTTTTTTAGCAAAAACTGCTGAACACTCAGTGTGGTGTGGGCAGCGTGCTTGTAAATCACACAGCAAAGAATGGGCAAAGGTGTTGAAAGGGTCTTCAAAAAAAACTCACTGAAGCCAAACACAGCCTCTCACAACAAGGCCAGCTGGTACTCTGATACAGATGGGTTCCCAGAACACTCACCTAGTGGGGGACGCCTGCGCTACAAGGGGCCCGGCCTCCAGAAGATAATTCTGTTGTTTTTTTAGGTCTCCCCTTATATACCACATTTAGTTGTTTTTTTAATTTAATTTTTATTGTATTTTTTCCTTTACCATTTAGTCCCCTTATACTCCCTACCCCAGCTATCACCACACTGTTGTCCATGTCCATGAGTCCTTTTTTTTCCTGATAAATCCTTCCACCCACTAACTTCCATGCTCCAACTGTCATCCTGTTCTCCATCTATGAGTCCATCCCCCCGTTTTCCTTGTTAGTTCAGTTTATTCATTAGATTCAACATATAAGTGAAATCATGTTATTTGTCTTTCTCTGACTGGGTGTTTCAATTAGCATAATGTTTTCCAGGTCCATCCATACTGTTGCAACGCATAAAATTTTCTCCGTTTTCACGGCCAAGTAGTATTCCATTGCGTAATGTCCCATAGCAGTTTTATCTGCTCACCTACTCTTGGACACTTGGGCTGCTTCCATATCTTGGTGATTGTAAATAATGCTGCAATGAACATAGGGGTGCTTATGTTCTTCCAAATTAGTGTTTTGGGTTCCTTCAGATATATTCCCAGAAGTGGGATTGCTGGGTCAAAAGATGGATCCATTTTTAATTTTCTGCTTTCCACAGTGGCTGCACCAGTCTGCATCCCCACCAACAGTGCACTAGGGTTCCCTTTTCTCCACATCCTCACCAGCACTTGTTGTTTGTTGATTTATCAATGGTAGCCATTCTGACAAGTATGAGATGACATCACATTGTGGCTTTACTTTGTATCTCTGTGATGATTTGTGACATTGAGCATCTTTTCATATGTCTATGGGCCACCTATATGTCCTCTTTGGAGAGGTGTCTATTCAGGTCTTGTGCCCATTTTTTAATTGGGTTGTTTGGAGATTAACCTCATATTGGATGTATTGGTGAATATGTTCTCCCATTCTGTGGGTTGTCTTTTTATTTTGTTGATGATTTCCTTTGCTATGCAAAACTTTTTAGTTTGATGTAGTCCCATTTATTTATTTTTTCTTTTGATTCCCTTGCCGGGGGAGATATAGCCAATAAAATGTTGCTATGAGCAATGCCCGAGATTTTCCTGCCTATGGAAAAATCTTCCAGGATTTTTATGGTTTCAGGTCTAATGTTTAAGTCTCTGATCCATTTTGAATTTATTCTTGTGTGTGCTGTAAGAAGATGGTCTAGTTTCATTTTTCTGCATGTATCTGTCCAATTTTCCCAACACCATTTATTGACTAAACTATCTTTAGCCCATTATATGTGCCTGCTTCCTCTGTCAAATATCAATTGACTATAAAGGTGTGGGATTACTTCTGGGCTCTCTGTTCTGTTTCATTGATCTATATGTCTGTTTTTATGCCACAACCAGGCTGTTTTGATTACTATGGCCTTATAGTAATATATAGTTTGATATTAGGTGGTGTGATTTCTCCAACTTTGTTTTTCTTTCTCAGGATCGCTGTTGCTATGCAGGACCTTTTGTGGTTCCATATAAATTTCTGAAACATTTGTTCTAGTTCTGTGAAATATGTCATTGGAATCTTGGTAGGAATTGCATTGAACCTACAGATTGCTTTAGGTAATATGGACATTTTAATGATATTAATTCATCCTATCCATGAACACTGTATTTGCTTCCACTTATTTGTATCTTCTTCAGTGTCTTATAATTTTCTGAGTACAGGTCTTTTACATTCTTGGTTAGGTTTATTCCTAGGTATTGTATTCTTTTTGAAGCAATTGTGAATGGCGTTGTTTTCTTAATTTCCTTCTCTGTTAGTTCATTATTGGCATATAAAAATGCAATTGATTTCTGGATGTTAATTTTGTATCCTGCTACTTTGCTGAATATATTTATCAGTTCTAGGAGCTTATTGGTGGAATCTTTGGGGTTTTCTATGCATGATATCATGTCATCTACAAATAAAGGCAGTTTTACTTCTTCCTTTCCAAACTGGATGCCTTTTATTTCTTCTTCTTGTCTGATTGCTGTGGCTGGGACTTCCAGTACTATGTTGAATAAGAGAGGTGAAAGCAGACATACCTGTCTTGTTCCCAGTTTTAAGGGGAATGCTTGTAGTTTTTGCCTATTGAGTTTTTGCTTATATTGAGTAGGATGCTGGAGGTGGATTTGTCATATATGACCTTTATTATGTTTAGGTATGTTCCCTCTATTCCCAGTTTGCTGAGAATTTTATCATAATGGGTGCTAGATTTTATCAAATGCTTTTTTTTGCATCTATTGAAATGATCATGCAGTTTTATCCTTTAGTTTGTTTACATGGTGATTCACCTTAATTGATTTGCAAATTTTGTACCAACCTTGCATTCCAAAAATAAATCCCACTTGATCATAGTGTATGATCTTTTGGATGCATTGCTGTACTTGGTTTGCTAATATTTTGTTGAGGATTTTAGCATCTATGTTCATCAGGGATATTGGCCTATGATTCTCTTTCTTTGTAGTGTCTTTATCTATTTTGTAATTAGGATAATGCTGGTCTCATAAAATGAGTTTGGGAGCCTTCTCTCCTCTTGAATTTTATGAAATAGTTTGAGGAGAGGTGTTAGTTCTCAGAATGTTTGGTAAAATTCACCTGTGAGGCCATCTGGTCCAGGGCTTTTGTTTGTTGGGAGGTTTTTTTTTATGACTGTTTCAATTTCACTAGGTGTAATCTATCTCTTCAGATCTACTGATTCTTCCTGACTTGTTTTTTGAAGACCATATGTTTCTAGGAATTTATCCATTTCCTTCAGGTTGTCCTGTTTGTTGGCATATAGTTGTTCATAATATTGTCTTACAATGCTTTGTATTTCTTTGGTGTCAGTTGTTATTTCTCCTCTTTCACTTCTGACTTTATTTATTTGGGTCTTCTCTTTCTTTTTCTTGATGAGTCTGGTTAAAGGTTTGTCAGTGTGTTTATCTTTTCAAAGAACCAGCTCTTGGGTTCATTGATCCTTTGTATCTTCCTTTTTTTAGACTCTATTTTATTTATTTCTGCTCTGATCTTTATTACTTCCTTCCTTCTACTCACTTTGGGCTATGCTTGTTGTTCTTTTTCAAGTTCCTTTAGGTGTAAAGGTAAATTACATTTGAGCTTTTTCTTGCATTTTGAGGTAGGCCTGTAAAGCTATGAATTTCCCTCTTAAGATTGCTTTCCCTGTGTCCCACAGATTTTCAATTGTTGTGTCCTCATTTTCAATTTTAATTACTTCCTTGATCTTGTTGACCCATTCATTGTTTTTTTAAAGACTTTATTTATTTATCTTTAGAGGGAGAGGAAGGGAGGAAGAAAGAGAGGGAGAGAGAAATTGATGTGTGAGAGATCCATCTATCGGTTGCTTCTTGCATGCCTGCAACCAGGTACCTGGCCCACAACCCAGGCATATGCCCTGACCAGGAATCGAACCAGTGACCCTTGGGTTTCCAGGGCAGCACTCAGTCCACCGAGCTTCACCAGTCATAGCCCATTCATTGTTTCAGCTTCCATGTCATTGCATGTTTTTCAGTGTTTTTCTTGTGATTAACTTCTCTGACCACAATGCTGTGTGAAACTACATTCTGTCAGAGAAAATGCTTGACATGATTTCAGTCTTCTTAAATTTATTGAAACTTGTTTTGTGTCCTAGCATGTGGTCTATTCTAGAAAACATTCCATGTGCACTTGAAAAGCATGTATATTCTGCCTCTTTGGGGTGAAATGCTCTGAAGATACCTATGAAATCCATGTGATCTAGTGTGTTGTTTAAGGCCACCATCTCCT
The DNA here is from genome assembly GCA_004026545.1 of Mormoops blainvillei. Taxonomy (NCBI): domain Eukaryota; kingdom Metazoa; phylum Chordata; class Mammalia; order Chiroptera; family Mormoopidae; genus Mormoops; species Mormoops blainvillei. The sequence goes on along the minus strand of PVJD01011009.1, from coordinate 7,151 downwards.
TGTTGATTCTCTGTCTGAAAGATCTATTCATTGAAGTCAATGGGTGTTCAAACCCCTACTATCATGTATTATTGTCGATCTCTCCCTTTATGTCCATCAAAATTTGCTTCACATATTTAGGTGCTCCTATGTTAGGTGCATAAATGTTTACTAGGGTTATATCCTCTTGTTGGATTGTTCCCCTTATCATTGTGTAACACCATTCTTTGTCTCTCACTATAGCCTTGGTTTTAAAGTCTATTTTGTCAGATATCAGTACTGCTATCGCAGCTTTTTTTCTTTTCCATTTGCATGAAATATCTTTTTCTATCCCTTCACTTTCAGACTATGTGTATCTTTCAATCTGAGATGGGTCTCTTGGAAGCAGCATATATATGGGTCTTGTTTTCTTATCCAATCAGCTACCCTATGTCTTTTGATTGGAGAATTTAAACCATTTACATTTAATGTGATTTTTGATAGATATGTATGTAGTGCCATTTTACTGGTAGACTGTTTCCCTCTGTTGTTTTTTCTCTTTCTCTTTTTCTTCTTAAAGGAAGCCCATTAACATTTGTTGCAGTACTGGTTTGTTGTTATCAAACTCCTTTAGCTTTTTCTTATCTGGGAAACTCCTTATTTTTCCTTCTATTTGAAACAATAGCCTTGCTGGGTAAAGTAGCCATGGTTGTGGGTCCTTGCTTTTCATCACCTTGAATATTTCACACCACTCCCTTCTGGCCTGAAATGTTTTTGTTGAGAAATAGATGACAATCTAATTAGTGCTCCCTTGTAGTTAACTACCTGCTTTTCTCTTGTGGCTTTTACGATTCTCTCCTTGTCTTTAAGCCTTGTCATTTTAATTATGATGTATCTTGGTGTAGGCCTCTTTGATCCTAACTTGTTTGGGGCTATCTGAGCTTCCTGGACTTGTGTATCTTTTTCCTTCACCAGATTAGGGAAGTTTTTGGTCATTATTTCTTCAAATGGGTTCTCAATCCCTTGCTTGCTCTCTTCTGTTTCTGGTATTCCTATAATACGAATATTGTTATACTTCATGCTATCCAAAATGTTTCTTAAGCTCTCTTCATTTTTAAAACTCTTTTTTTGTTTTTGCTGCCTTGCCTGGGCATTTTTTTCTACCTGTCTTCCAAATTACTGATTTGTTCTTGTGTTTCACCTAACCCACTATTTCTTTCCAGTATATTATTTATTTCAGCTACTGCATTCTTTATTTCTGACTGGTCCTTTTTTTATGGTTTCTATGTCTTTTTTCATGCTATTGAGTATCCTTTTAATAATTACTCTAAACTCTCTGACAAGTTGCTTGCCTCCATTTCATCTAGCTCTTCTTCTGGAGAATTTTCTTGTTCTTTCATTAGGGTCTATTCCTTGGTCTTCACATTTTGGCTGCTTCTTTGTATTTGTTTCTGTGTATTAGATAGATCTGCAAAGACTCTGATGTAGGCCTCTGTCAGATGCTGCTTGTGACTGGCCCTGGGCAGCCTGTTTGGAGCTGTCAGTGATCCACAGCATGTGGCCCCCTCTTCTGGGCCTGTTTGCGTGCGGAAAGAACCAGGCTGCACACGAAGGCTGGCTTTTATATGCATAGGGCCATAGGGAGGGTCAGCTGAAGACTCACAGAGCTCCCAGAAGTCTGCCTTAGCTGTTAAACTAATCAGTATACAGCCTCAAGCTGTAATCAGCATCCTGGCTTAAATTCCAGATGGTGGAACAGAGTAATTCCTGTGGGTGGGGCTATTGCTTCCCCTCAGGCTGATGCCACTTGGAGAGAAATGTTCTGCCTAAGAAAGATGGCTTCTGCAGAATGGGGAATAACTCATCACAGGGATCTTGGAAGCTGTTCCTTCAGCTCTCTCCCAAGAGCCACCAACCCCAGACCCTTTTCAAGTATCTCTAGTTCACTCTGCCTTGTGTCTGCCAGAGCCCTGGGCAAGTGGCTGCAAATGAAATTTTATGTGTTGGCCCTTTAAGAGGCTCCCTGACTCTCCAGCTGTCTCTCCCTGGCAGACAGAAACCCTGCCGCTTTTCGTAGCTGGATGTCATTTGGGTTCCTTTCCAGCGCTGGTGCTATAGGCTGGGTTTAGGCCCCACTCTTCTCAGGGGGAAACACCCAGCCACTGAAATATCCCTCTGGAACTTTAGCTGCCACCCACAGGAGCCCAGCCAGCCCTCTCTCTCTTCCTCTGCACTCTCTACCAGTCTTGTTGTAGTGAAATGGTTTCTTCTGTCTGTGGCTTAAGGCTTCTCTCTGGCTAGTGTTCAGTTAGTTATTCAGGATGATTTCTCTAAAATTTGGTTGTAATTCCAGATTGGCCTTAAGAGGAGATTAGCGTAGCTTCCACTGACTCCTCTGCTGTCTTGTAAGGTCCTCATTTATTTTCCACTTTTGTTTTATCGATTCATCCATCAGTGGACATTGGGTTGCTTCTACCTTTTAGCGGTTGTGAATAATGCTGCTATGTAAATAGATATGCAAATATCTTTTTGAGACTTTAAAAAAAATAAAAACCTGCATAAGTGTGCTTTGAAAGGAAACTGCTGATTTGCTGACTCACTCTCCATAGTACAGGCAGAGCAATCGATAGAAGCAACAGAATACGGTTGTTTCTTTTGGGCCAAGTCACCCAGGACACCAGGAGATAAAGCTTTGGCCTTTATCCAGGCTGTGGAATGCAACCAGTGACACAGGTGATGTAATGTGAAAGCTGTTGATCTAAAAATAAAAACCAAAGTGTGAAGCAACAAGCATTTATTTGGGATCCAAAAGACTAGCTATGCAGGAAGCACTGATTCAGGCAGAAGCCCAAATGGTGTTCTAATTAGGAGATGAGGCAAGGGGTATTTATGAGAAAGGAAAGGAGAAAAATTATATGAACAGGAGAAAGGAATTTCTGTAAATGCAGGTAAGCTAACACAGTGATGCTAATTCTAAAGAATGTCCTGTAGTCATAATGTTTGCTTTCTTGTTATGTCTCCAAAAAGCTTTTTGGGGTACAATGTTGCTTTAGGCCCAGTTCAAAGGTTATTTTGTCCAGTTTTAACATTCCAAAGGTTTGAGGATTAAGAGGTTCAAGGCAGTTACTTGGGATGACAACTCCAACTTCATTTTAAAGTGGTTCTTTTTCTACTATTTTTCACAATATTGACATACATGCTTTATTTTCTTCACTATCCACCATAGTCAGCAGGAGAATAACATGTCTAATGAACATAAATGTTCTTTAATAGGCAGGCTTGGGGTCCTTCTTTTTCAAAACCAAAACCCTGTTTATCTTTTCCTCGCCCCCTTTACTTACCCAGGTTCTCAGGCAGAGGTGGATTAAGGTCAGTTGAGGCCCCGGGCGCAGCAGAAAATATTTAAACATACTATCAGGTTTTACCTCTGATTGTAAGCTTGTACATAACTAAAATTGCACATATGAAACCAAACCTGGTGTCATTAGAAAAAAGCGTAAAGTTGGGGTTTTGTGGGGCCCTTCAGAAGTTGGGACCCAGGGCATGTGTCCAGCGCGCCCGCCATTAAATTTGCCTCTGTTCTCAGGAAGAACCTCCCTAGAGAACTGAGAACTTTCACCCTGACCTATATTAGGTTGCATTTCCTGTTCCCTCAGCTTCATGTTATTATTACGGTTGCCATCCTGTGAGACGTGGCTTTGCATAGTTCTTCTTTAGTTTTCCCTGCTGCTTGTTGCTTCCAAGTGTATGTAAATGATGTATACTTCTATTATGAAGATTATGTTCTGTGGTACTGATGCTAATTGTGGAAACACTGAGCTGACCTGTTGTTTTTCTATCCTTTCAGTTTTGCTTTTGGGCACAGCCCTGTTTCTTTGCTAACACATTCTTACTTTGAAGCACATTTAGACTCTCTCACATTTTTTTCCCCATCGGAAACTTTAGATTATTACTGTAAATGGTAAACCAGTTTTCCTTATCATAAATTAATCCTAAAAATAACTACAATGAGAATATAGCAATGTTTAACCTTCCAACTGATATTGTGGCTTGCCGAGGGTTCTACTCCCTATGCCTGTTCTGTCCTGATTAGGGTTAACCATAACTCTCCAACTTTAAAAAGTTTGTATTCTTCTTAATCCAGCTTCTTCTATTCTTCTTAATCAGCCTTCTCTCTTGTGAGCTGGTTTTTGTTTGACCTTGATTTAACTGGCCATGTAACCTAATTTTATTACATATTATTGTTGTAGTCTCTCCAACCTGTCAGGAATTTTCTATATCTTGATTAAATCTTCAAGAATATTTAGCTCTCCCTTCAAGCTTTATGTCATTTTATATTATATAGTTAATTATATATAAAATATATGTATATTTATATGTGATATTTAAAAATTTTTATTGATTTTAGTGAGAGAGGGGATGTGTTTGTGTGTGGGGAGAGAGAGAGAGAGAGAGAGAGAGAGAGAGAGAGAAAATGATTAACTTAGCTTTAGCATGACTTCATTTCCAGGAACCCATGCAGGCTCACAACAATTTCTACTTTATTTTCTAAATATATGCAAGTCCTATTTTTAATGACTTATACCTGGACTTTGCTGGAAATCGACATCAAACTCCTTGATATCTGATTTCAGGAATCTCTGGTTTCCCTGGAGCAAATGTATCTATTAACCCTCTCCTAACTCTTCACTTTGGGATTATATAATGATAACTGAACGAAGACCCCAGTCAACCCATGAGGTCTATTTTTCTTTTCCTATTTTAAAACCTTGATGGTGTTTATTTTATTTTATTTATTTTATTATTTTATTTTGTATGATGTCTTTCTAAAACAAGATTCTATTTCAGGCCCTGGGTACTATGATTCATTTAAAGAAGTTTGGTGATTTCTTCTCTCTTGGTCTTCATATTAATTTCCCCCACCAAATTCACCCCACCTTACTACTACACATTTCTGCATTTTAATAGAAACATATACACACAAAGTTGGTTTTTGTTTTTGTTATTGTTTTAAAACAAAAATGAAATCATAGCACACATACTACTACAATTTTCCTTGGTCACTTAACAATGTATCATCAATAACCCTGCTGGTACTATTATATATAGATCTAATTTATTCATTGGGTGTCAAATATTCCACAGTATGGATATGCTATAATTTAGCCAACCATTTTCTTTGTAATGCATATTAATGTTGTTTCCAGTATTTTCAACTACAAATGATGCTGCAATAAATATCTGTGTAGATTTATTCTCATACCAGTGTCTTCATTTCTATGTGGTAGATATCTTTGGTGAGACTTGCTAGGTCAATAGATATATCAAAAGGTTAGTAATGCTGGATTACTCCCCAGAAATGTCATTCTAGTTCGTATATACTCTGACAATGGTTAAAAGTAATTGTTTCCTTGCAATTATTTATTCAAGTGTTTTTCTCCCTAAGATAAGTAACCCAAATCACCAAACTTCTCCTCTGGAGTTACCATGTGGTGTTCAGGTGATTCCAAGTTGGCCAATCAGTTACCCATTTGTGAAACTGGAATGACCTTCTTTCCTTCAGAATTATAGGGACCTGAGACTGTATTACCTTTTTAATTGGGCATTCATTCAGACACAGGAGTCTTCAGAGCATTTAAACTCTCTAGGTGTGGGCTATGATGAACTTTTAAAAATAAAGCCATGTTGTTTTTTGTGATTATAAAATTCCACTCATCTAAAAGCTTTCAGCCAATACAGAAAATTACCAAAGAAAGTGAAGAGCTAACACTTTCTGAGCATTTAGTGTGTGCCAGGTAGCATTCATATAGATTATCTTATTTTATCCTCCTGCCAATTGCATCTGTTACTTCAGTTTGCATATGAGAAAACAGGGGCAGGGAAACTGAGCAATTGCCCGTGGTCATACAGCAATGGGTAAAATCAGTGTTCACATTAAGCCACCTGACTGTAGAATCTGGGCTCTAATGACCATGTTATATAGGTTAGTCCGCTCAAGTTGGTTTCTAGTATTAGATGTCTTAACCAAAATGTCTTATCTAAATAGAGATCTCCTCAGTCTCACATGCTCTAACTAACTGAAATACTTTCCATTTCCCCCAAGGTGCCGGTATGTTACCCTAAATCATACTGTGTGGGGACAATGTCACCCCTATGCCTTTGCACCTGCTGCCTGCACCACCCTCTTTCAGATTCTACCAGTCATTCAGGGTCCACTTTCAATTCTATCTCTTCTTGGAAGCCTGGCCCCCATTATGTCATTTTAGTTCATTTCTGTGCTTTCTTGCAATGGTCATTAATATCTCATTGCATGTCTATTAGGTTTCTGTGATGAGATTGCAAGGTCCTTAAATTTAGGCAGGGACTATGTTTTCTCATTCTCTGTGTCTCCCACATTGTAAGTGTACAAAGCTCCTTGAATTGAGTTAAAGACAGTGTTCTAATTATAAAGACGAAGGCAAGGAGAGAGATCAGTCATAGAGAAGCTTAACTGTAAAGGGTGGGTTGGTGTCTTTTCATAAGCGTCAGGAATGGTCTTCATTTATTCATCTTGTTTTAAAATTTCACCTGCCAGTGTTGCATTTTAACCTTCAAAAATCTTTGTAGGAGGAAGCTCTGGTTGTATATAAAGGAAATTATACTGAAACATAAATCTTCCCAAATTGCTGAATTCTCATTTACCCCTTGATGTTTTTGTTGAGTGGTCTTAAGTGACATTCTGAGAGTGTCATACACTGCTTCCCCAGCCTCAGATACATCTCTAACCTCTCTGTTGGTCACACCCAGGCCTGAGATGGTTATCACAGCCTTGCCTCTACCCCAGAGGAGGTTGGCTTCTTCCACTTAAAGGAGAGTTTGGAGGTGATTCAACTGTGTTTCCATGCCTCTACAAAAGCCCAGAAATCCTCTCTGACCCTCAGTATTTATTTTCTCATTTATGAAACCACAACTGTTTGTTTTATGTAGCCATTTGGTGTTGTCACAACAGCCCAAACTCAATCCATCCAAAATTAAATCAATATCTCCCCAAAGTTGTTCCTCCTCTCCTTACAGTAATAACCACCATCATCACACATTATCCAGGCTTGAAGCCTAAGTCCTTTTTGGCACAGAAGCATCATCATGCTTGAAGGAAAGAAAGAAAGGCAGAAATCAAGCAAACAGGAAAAGGAAGGCAGGAAAGAAGAGAAAGA
>PVJD01011008.1:0-49332 GCA_004026545.1 Mormoops blainvillei | reverse complement strand
GGTGAGGGGGTGATAACTCGTTGAGAGGTAGGAGTGACAGAGGTGGTGGCGGAGTGTGGGACGAGGGTGGACTGGGTGGCCTGGGAGAGGGATGCGGTGGGCAAGGAGGTGGTGGTCCGGAAGGATGTTCCTGTCGGTGGGCCTGTGATGTGGGCGGTGCTGGGCACGGAGCCCGTGGGGGCGGAAGGCGTGGTGAAGGTGGTGTGTGGGGTGGCCTGGGTGGCCGTGGTTTGAGGGTTGTGGTGAGTTGTGTGCAATGGGTTCTGGCCTGTCGTTGTCTCTGGCGACCTCAGGGTCTCCGTCGTCAGTGACTGTTGTCCCGTTATCGTCCCTCCTGTTTGCTCGTGCGTAGCATGCGCTGTGGGAAGATATGCTTAAATTTATTTTTTTATATCGTGTTTTCTACCGCGTTTCGTTTTATGTCTCACCTCCCCCTCCAGCTGACTTCTTTCATCGTTCTGTGGTTCCCTGCACTAGTGGACTGAGTGTGTTTGTTCGTAATGGCTCTTTTCTGTTGCCGTATCCCCTCACGGTGTGATATTTTTGTGTGTCCCCAGAGGCCTTCGTCGCAGCCTCCGTTTGCCACCGTCATCGTGGTTGTGATGGGCTTTGGTCACCTTTGCATCCCTCCCGTGTCATTCTGTAGGGTTTTAGACATGTGTCCCGGATGGCCGACCTCGGCCCTGCACTGCCGTGAGTCTGAGGCTTGTGGTCCCTGGGGTCCTGGGCTCACCTGGCGTGGGTGTGGCCGTGGTGGAGGGGCGTGCAGGCGCTGTTGTCGGGAGGAACGGCAAGAGAACGTGGTTAACTCGTGGGCTCCGGCTGGTGGTCCCGCAGGCGGCCCCACACTTTTGGACCGGAGGCACCCCTGCCTGGCGGTTCGAGGTCAGGTTCTGGTATGCAGCCCCACACAGGTTGGCCTGGACATTGGGACCCGGGCTATGTCCCCTCTGTGGGGATAGCAGGGTGGGAGTCCTTACTTTTTGGTCGTCCCGTGGAGTTGTGTGTTGTCGCTGGGGTCGGCCTTGCCACCGTGGTGCGCGCTGTGGTCCGAGCTGTGGATTGCGTGGCCGCGCTGAGGGGCGGTCCTGTGGGTTGCGTTGTGGCCTGTGTCACGGTCGGTCCTGCGGCTGTTGACCTGCGAGTGGCAGTTGGGGCCGGTGGCGATGTGGCTCGTGTGGTGACGGCGGAGGTCGTTTGAGGTGACTCTGCAGGGAACAGGACCCAGACATCTCTGGACCGCCTGCTTTTGTCCCCTCTCACAGCTAAGCCTGAGGCCCTTGCCCCGCCTGTGCCACCGGGGCCTGGCCAGCGGGGCCTGTGGGACGGGTTTGAAAGGGGCACGTGTCTTCCTCTAGGTGACCCCATGTCCTCTCAGCCGGCCTGGACTTGGTGGCCTCAGCGGCTTTTCCGCTGACTGTGGGCTCATTGGGCCGCTCGCTGTTTCTTTGGTTGCCCTTGCTAGCAGGACCCTCGTCCTGTCCCCTCGTGGTCCCTGGGTAGCTGGAAGGGGGCGCCGCTGTGTGTGAGATGTGTGGCTCCATGGAAGGCTGGCATGCACTCCCTGCGCCCGGCACGTTCCACGGGCCTGTTAGTGACAGCCTGAGGCAGCCAGGAAGGGCCTCGTCCTGTGACCAGCATGTCTTTCAAACACACCTTCTGTGCCTGAGCCTCCGCTCTGCGTAGAAGGGGGTGCCCCGCCCCGTCCCCCCACGGAGTACGTCTGTGGTCCCCTATGTACTGCTGCCACCGCTGTGGGGCCTTACCTCCAGCAGACACCGTCCGCCCTGTCTGGGTGGTCGGGGCTGTCCCTGCCTGTGTGGAGGAGAGGGCTGGGGCAGGGGCTGTGGCCGTGGCCGTGGCCGTAAAGCTGATCGTGGGGGTCCCAGATACAGGAGGTGAGCTGGCTGAGGGTGCAGTGGGCCTGAGGAGGCCGGTGGTTCTGGGGGAGGCCGTGGTGGGCTTGACTTCTGTGGAGGGCAGACAGGCCATTACTGTGTGCACAGCCTTTCGAGGAACCCCCTCTCTTGCCGACCGATCCTCTGAGCCTGCAGCCCACACCCCAGGCGTGCTGAGCAGAAGGCACAGCAGTGAGCCTGTGGCCCTCTGAGGCACCCTGGGGTCCCAGCAGCCTTGCTGTGACTGTGGCCATGTGGTGGCGTCCCAGCGGGGCGGCTGTTGGCTGACCAGGAGCTAAACTTTACTCGACCCTCCCCTCTGCTTCCCTGATTGGCTTGCCGCTCCCACAGTGGGGGGCAGCCCAGCCCAGCCCAGGTGCACTGTAGCCCTGCCCCACACGCTGGCCAGTGGCACTGGGGCGGATACAGGCTGGGCTGACCACTGTCCAGGAAGAGCCCGGGGAGAGCGCCTGCTTCACCTTGGCACCTAGTGTGCGTGCAATCACCTGTGGTGGACGGCGGCGGCGTGGTGGGCAGCAGCACTGCAAGAGGAAGTGTGGTCAGTATCGTCTGCCTCTTGCCACCCGCCCGGCACATACCTCTGGGGTGTCCTCAGGGCCTGAGTCAGGCCCGCCGGAGACAGAGGTGGCCCCTGCTGCTCCGTCCTTTCACCGCGCCCCCCCATCTCCTCTCCCTCCCAGCACCGCCCCGACCATGGTGGTGGTCTTGCAGCCGGGTGCTGCCCAGTGCCCACCTTGCGGCAGCCCTCCAGGCCGCGGCCCTTAAACCCCAGGCCGCCCTTGCTCTGCATCCCCACATCCAGCAGGACGGCAGAGCCCGGGCCTGCGTCTGACCTGCAGCCAGGGGCTGGGTGTGGGGGCTCTGCGCGTGGGGAGGGGAGGCCTGCGTGTTTTCCCGTGTCTGCCGTCTGGTGCATGGGGGCCTCAACACCACAGAGGCGCAGCCTGGGCTGGGGGTGTTGGAGAGCTAACGGGAGGAGTGTGCAGGGCCAGGGCTGCACTGGGGGCGGGGTGGGCGTGGGCCCGCGGATCCAGCTTACTGCACGGCACGCATGTCCCCGTGTTGTGGTCGAAGTACTCGTCCTGGGAGCAGTTGGAGCAGCCTGGGGGTGGTGTCGGGAGGGCCAGGCCTCAGTGCCGGGGCTGGAGGCCCCTTTTCCTCAGGCCTGGGCTCCTGCCCTCTGTCCGCAGCCGCCTTGGCCTCCCTCCTGGACTGCAGAGGCCGTTGCCCCCCGCGCCCTCCATCCCCAGCCACCCGGCACTTTGCCATTGGCCTCTCCCATACCCCGCCCGTTGCCATCCCCTGGCTCCAGGCTGTCCCCTGCTCCACCTGTCTTGCCCTGACCTTCGTGCCCCCTGCACCTGTCAGCCCTGTGGACCGCCCTCTCCCCCTCCCCACCCCACCCCTACCTTCGATGTTGGTGCCCGGGAAGCTCTGCAGCTGCTGGGGGCAGAGGCACGGCCGGTAGTGCCACGTGCAGTTGGCCTCCTGGGTGTACCGGAACTGTCCGGCGCCCACTTGCGCGTGGGTGTTGTAGAAGTCACAGTAGATGGCTGGGAAGACAGGGGCGCATCAGGGGCCCTAAGCCCGCGCAGAGGCCTGGCAGCCTTGGGGGCCCTCTGCAGGGGCTCAGCTTGCCCCCCCGCCGCCCTGCCCGGGGGAGGCGCCTGCGGGGGTGGGGCGGGCACTCACGGCAGAAGTCTGGGGCCCTCCAGTCCACACACACGCCCTTGTCCAGGCAGGCCTGGGCGTAGGCGGCCACGGCGTCACACAGGCACTCGCAGTCCCCGCCAGTGTCGCACCCGCACGCGTCGCGCACGCAGGCCTCGTAGTAGGGCAGGCGGTACACCTGTGGGAGCCAGCCCTCAGTGGCCGCTGGCCGCCGCCCCCTCACGCCCCCAGCCCCGCGGCGTGCAGCCCACCTGGCTGTGGCAGGCGGCGAAGGCCTGGCCGTTGATGATGCTGCACTTGCGCTCAGCCCAGGCGCGGCGGAAGGCGTTGATGCTGCAGGGCTCCAGCGCGAGGCGGGCGTCCCCGCACAGCGGGCTCTCCTTCCACGAGTTCACAAACTCCAGCTCGCTGGATGCCACGTACTTGCTGCGTGTCTCAAAGTCGTCCTTCATGTTCCCGTTGTAGTTGCCACACAGGCCGCACAGGGCGTCCTGCGGGGGCCGGTGTCAGGCGGGGGACGGGCACTGCCCTTGCCCCCACCCTCGCCCCCGACAGCCCGGACCGGGGAGCCCTACCTGCGTGGCCCGCGCGATCTTGATGGAGATGGTCATGTGCTTGTTCCAGATGAGCGTCAGGTTGTAGCGGCTGCCGATGGCGATGTCCAGCAGCAGGTGCAGGGAGCTGGCCTTGACCCGGAAGTGCACGTGGGGCTCGGCCCCGCTGACCGTGTAGTTCCTGTCCGCCAGCACGATGGACAGGCCCTGGGGGGCAGGGATGTCACCGGCTGGCTGCCCCCAAGCCGGGACCGCTAAGTGCCACCAGCTCTGCCTCCCCGCCCGTACTCTCCCGGGCACAGTGGACGCGTCCGTCGAGGGCACGCGTGGGCCAGTGCCTGCCTCCTGGAGCCTGCCGTGGGCAGCAGGTTCCAGAACATCATGGACACTGCGCTGAGCGCTGAGTCATGCTTCTGGGAGGACTCCCGGCTCCCTACTCCCCCCCCACCCATGACCGTTCAGCTCTGAGACACGCTGCTACCCATTGCGAGTGGCCAGTGACACAGAGAGGCTGCCATGTGGGGATGCCTGCCCAGCCTGCTCACCCCCAGGGAGACGCTGATGGCCCGGGAGCAGGTGAGGCCTGACTTCCCGCACACCACGTTCTCCGTCAGGATCTTGAAGGTCGGCCGGGAGTCATTGGTGCTGCAGCCATCCTGTGGGGAGGGAGCGCTGAGGGGGAGCCAGCCAAGAGTTCCCCGTGGGCCTCCCAGGGCCTCTTCGTGGCCCCCCATCCGTGGCCGCCCTCCGTGGCCCCCTGTGGGCCCCCTGTGGGCCCCTCGTGGCTCCCTGCCTCCCAAGGCCTCACCGTGGCCAGGATGTACTCGCAGTTTCCCTCAAACACGAAGCGTTGTCCGTCGAAGGTGACCACGTGACCCTCCCCGTAGAGGGTGCAGGTGGACGAGCAGTGGGCGCTCTCCTGGCACGTCCACTTGCCCCTCGAGCAGGTGCTGGGGAAGGAGCAGGTGCTCTAGGGTTCTGAGATACTGGGGCCACAAGCACCCCTGCAGGATGCTGACCCCCTGCCAGCCCCAGAGAACCCTGAGGACAGCCCTGGGCCGCTGGGGTCCCCAGGGTAGGACTACGGCTCACCAGGTCTTACAGTCGGTGTGGAGCTTGGCACCCCGGGGGTAGGAGGCCCCCGCAAACTCGCACGGGCACTCCTCAGGGGGCACACACTGCCCGCTGGCGTTCTCGTAGAGCCCCTCGGCACAGACACAGCCAGGCTCACACTTGGTGGGCACCTGCAGGGAGGCGGGTCCGCAGCCCTGGGAGGGTGGCCCTGGCCGTGGGCCCTTCGGGGACCCCCCACATTCCTTCCAGGCCCACTGCCTGCACCCACCCTGCTCCGGGCCTTTCTCTTCGGGAAGGGTCTGGGCACCTCTGGGCCTTGTGGTTGGGCTGTTGGAACCCCCTCCTCCCCGCCCCCAAGTTGGGGGGCTCCAGCCCCCAGCCCTCAGGGAACCCCATGGATGGAGCACACAGCCCCCCAGCTGCCTGGCCTCCCGGCCCCACCGGCCTTATCTTGGGAGGACAGGGATGGAGGGACAGCTCGGACCCCTCCCCGGAGGGCTCTGTGGACACCCTCTCATGGCGCAGAGAGAGGCCCAGCGGTGGCGGCTGCAGGGACGTTCAGCACAGGCCTCCGTGGGGACAGCCCTCTGAGGGGATGCCCTGCCCCTCGCTTGCCCCAGCCTTACGCAAGGGGTGCCAGTGGCCAGCATCTGGCACGTGGGGGCACAGGCTGCCCCAAACTTGTTCTCTGAGGACTGACTACAGGACTGGAACGTCTTGAGGGCTGAGCAGGGTGCTGCAGGGAAGAGGGGCCCAGTGAGGTGGGCTCAGGGAGCCCCGGGCTCCTCGGGGTCCAGGTCCGCTGCCTCAGCCAAGCTACATACCCAGGAGCATCGGCGGCCGCCCGGGGCAGCTCAGCCGCCCGTTCATGCAGTAACTGAAAGAGAAGCCATGTGAGAGGACGGTCCCGGGACAGGGGCTGCGGGCGGGGCGGGGCCAGCCACCCGGGACCCCTCACACACCAGATGACGCCGTTGACCACGGTGGACTGGCCGGCCAGGACGAGCTTGTGGTCATCCAAGAGGCAGGGGCACTGGGCCTTGCGCACACACTCAGCCTTGTGGTTGAGGTAGGTGCCCTCCGGGCAGTTGCAGCCTTCCACGGGGACGGCGCTGGGGTGGCACTCGGCAGCGCGGTCGGACAGTGAGAGGCACGTGCGGCCACAGGCCCGGCTGTCGTAGCTGAACGTCTGGTTGCCCGTGCAGGGGATGGCTGCGGGGAACCTGGGCGTCAGGTCCCCAGAAAATGGCCAGCAGACCTCAGGCCCTGGGCCCTCACGGTGGCCCCGCCCCCCACCTGACCCCGGGACCCCTGCTGTCCCTGCCACGCAGCCTCACGCACTGCAGTTGTCCACGCTGCTTCTCCAGCCCTGGAGCAGGAGGCCCCGCGAGGCGCATGTGTGGGCGTAGTCCCCCAGCGCCGCACAGATGTGCGGGAAGGTCTCCTCATAGTTGCAGGCCTGGTACACGCACCTCTGCAGGCAGGCGGCAGTGTGGGTGCCAGCCCTTCCGCTGTCCGGAGCCCCCGCGGTGGCCCCTCCGCCTCCCTCCAGGCCTCCTGCGCACCCCACCCACCTTGTAGAATGGTTTGGGGTTCACCACGGCGTGACACTTCTCGAACACCGTGCCCTTGTTCACCAGCGCTGCGCAGTGGGTCTCTGCACACACCTCTGTGGGGACAGGCCCTGGTGGGTCTCCGCCCGCCCAGCGTGGCTCTCCCGCCGGCTCGCAGACCCCGGGGCCGGGCACTCACTGTTGAGCTGGCTCATGGAGCAGGGGTCGGTCTCACGCTCCAGGGCGGCGGGGCAGTTCCCAGCCCGCCAGGAGTCCACGAAGAGCGAGGCGGTGCCCTCGGCGACACCCATGCTGCTCGTAAAGTCGTCCGTCGTGTCCCCGTTGAAGTTGCCGCAGAGCCCTGAGCCGGCCAGGCCGTGAGGGCCAGCCAGCCTGTGCCCCCGCCCCACCCTGCATCCTCTGAACCACGCCGTGGGCAAGAGGCTGGCGCCCACAGAGGGCTGGCCGCCAGGAGGGGCTGGACCTGCAGGGTCCCTGTGAGGCTCTGGGTCCCCTGTCCTCCTGGTGCAGTGGAACCAGTCGGGCTGCAGCTGCCGGGCTGGCCCTGGCCCTGGGCCGGTAGGGGTAGGACTCACCTTTGGTCTGGCCTCTGAACTGGGGCCCGACGGTGATGTATGCCTGGAACACAGGCTGCAGCTGTACCACGACCTCCAGCCCAAAGGTGGTGGCCACCTGGATGTGGGTGGACGTCTGCCGGAAGACCGTGATGTTGCCTGTGGGGACAGCGCTCAGTGGGGGGCCTGCTCTGGGGCCCGGCCCAGGGCCCGGGCAGGGGCTGCCCACGCACCAGTCTTGTACGGCAGCCACTTGGTGTCTCCGTTGTTGGTGACCACCTCATCCTGGGAAATGACGATTTTGTCCTGGGGGGAGGGTGGGCCGAGTCACTGGGGCGCCAGGAGCGTGGGGAGGTGTCCCCTGACCGCGGGCCATGCAGGGAGCAGCAGGAGGGGCGTGCGGCGGGGACGCACAGCTGCTGCGTGGGGGCGACCTCACCTGGCTGGACATGTAGATGAGCGTGACCAGCGAAGTCTCCGAGTGCGAGTACCCAGATTTGTCGTAGGTGGCCATGAGGGAGCCCCCATCGGGGAGGTGCGGGCTCTGGGAAGCAGGCAAATCAGCACGGAGGGCCTGGGCTTGTGGTGACGCCCCCTGGAGGACCCCTCGTGAGACCCCCACCCCACAGTGACACCCCCTTGGTGGGGACCTCCCGTGAGACCCCAAACCCACAGTGACCCCCCTGGCAGGACCCTTCCGGGGCCCGCCCCACCTGGAGGAGGATGTAGGTGCATGTTCCATGGAAGCGGTATGGCCTGGCGTCGAATGTGGTCACAAAGGAGCCACCTTCCAGGGCGCAGCGCCGGGGGCAGGGCCGCTCCTCACATTCCCAGCGTCCCATGGTGCACCGGCTGTGGGGGGGAGCACCCCTAGTGGCGGGCAGGGCTGCGGGGCCCAGCGCCACCCCAGGGTGCTCGGGACCGGCAGAGCAGGCTGCCTCCAGGGCTGATGCTGCCCCCTGATGCCCATGTCACCCAGGCTCCCCACACCCCCCAACCCCCCGTTCTTGTGCCTTCAGGGGCTGCCGCACTCACCAGCTGCGGCAGGCGTCTGCGGTGACCTCCCCGGGGGCGTAGGTCACCCCGCCAAGCGTGCAGGGGCACTGGGCGACTGCCACACAGGTCAGGTTTTTGGAAACATCGTCAAGAACAGTACCTGCAGAAAAGGGGCTTCCTGGGACGGTGTGGTGGGGACACTCTCCCCTGGCCTGGCTCTCAGGAGACCCTAGTCTCCGCATCCGTCTTCACGTCTGTGTGCCCAGGCCCCGGGGCTGCTCCGGGCAAGCGCGGGCCCCGTCTCTGGTCTGGCTCAGAGCCACCTCCCAGCTGCCTCTCGGACCCCTCGATGGACACCACCCTACTGTCCCGTGCATTTGCACACGTGCCTGAGAGCACGCTTTGGGGGTGGCAGGAGGTTCCCGGTTCCCATATGCCAGGTAGGGCACCACGCTGGGTGGGGTGGGGGCTGATGCCCTGCCTCTGGGCTCAGCGGGAGGAGTCTCACAGGGAGCAGCGCCTCACCCTCTGGGCAGAAGCAGCCGAAGGTGCAGAAGCTGGCGCAGCTGTGCCGTGGGTTGGAGCAGGTCTTGACGCAGGCCTCGCCGCACTCCTCGTACACCTGGTTGGCCGGGCATGGGCCTAGGGCTGCAGGTACACCGGGCCCGGGTGAGAAGGCGGGTGCCCCAGGGCTCCGCCCAGCTCCTCCTCCACCGGGCCTCCTGTCTTTGGAGGAGGTGGCGTTCGGGGCCCCGCCTGCGGGCCGCTCCCCACCTCCCGCCCCCAGTCTCCCTTGGGACTCACAGCAGAGGTCAGGGCCCCGCCAGCGGCTGACGGGCTGGCCTGTGAGGCTGCAGTGGCGTGAGTACTCGGACAGTGTGGCGCAGCCACAGTTCCGTGGGTCCGGGCGGGCGCATGCGGCGAGGTCTGCCTGGCAGCTCCGCAGGAATGGCTCCTTGGGCACGTTGCACGTGGGGGCCACCAGGGTCAGCAGCTGGGCACAGGTCTGGGCCTGGGCAGAGGGCCACTTGGTCATGGGGGGGAGGCCACGTCCCGCACTCAGTGTTTTGACCTGGAAGGCTGCGACTGCCCCACCCTACCCGCGACCGAGGGCACCTGGGCCCTGGGCAGCCCAACAACCTCACGTACGTGCTCTGCCCCTGGGCCCCGGGGGCTTGGGACGGCCTCGTGGGTGCAGATCTCGTTGGGGTCGTCCAGCTTCTGCAGGGCTGCGTACTTGTGGGGCTCCAGGAGCTTGCCTGCGGTGGGGGGTGTCCGGGTCAGCACTGCGCAGCTGACCACACGGGGGCCAGGCCCGCCCCCACCTACCATCCTCGCTGAGAAACTCGTTGGTCTTCTCGCCGTCGAAGTTCCCGCAGAGCCCGCACATCCTGCCCCGGTGCTTCTCCTCCACCAGGACCTGGGGGTGTGGGTCGGCCGCGGGGGGTCACCGCGGGGTGAGGGCCTCACGTCCAGGCATGAGTGGAGCCCCGGGACCCCTCACCCAGATGCAGGGGCTGCTTGTGCCTGCCGCGGGGTCCCAGGACACTCTCTGTGTGGGGGCTGTACGGCCCTCCCGGCCCCTCCGTGGGTCCCCGTTTCTCAGGGGATGGCCCTCTTCAAGAGGGGAAGCCGAGCCACCGGCAAAGCCCAGGCCCACCCGGGCCCCTGGCTGGGGTCAGCGCCACGCGCCAGGAGCAGGAGGGCTGACCGGGACTCCCACATCAAGGAGGGCAGCCCCCCAGCTCTGCCTGCCACGTGCTTGCCCCTGCCGTGTCCTCACCATGAGGTGGGCGCCCGGGCCCCACACCACCACCAGCTCCAGCTCCAGCTGCTTGGCCACCAGGCGCACACTCTGGCCGAAGGGGGCGATCTGCAGCCCGTTACTGGTGTAGGGCAGGCCGACAGCTCTGTGGGGTGAGAGCGGTCAGCGGTGGCCCCCTTGGCCCCCTGGCCACACCCTCGGCTTCCGGATACCCAGCCGCACAGCCTACCCCACGTCCCTGACGAAGACGCCCTCCTGCCGCACAGTGACTGCAGATGACCCCAGCTCCACGATGATCCGGGAGATGTTGCCACTGGGTTCTCGCCGTAACTGGACGCTGAAGGCGGGCGAGGTGTCCTTACAGGTGGCCGCAAAGATGTAGTTGCAGGTCCCCTCGAAGTCATACACATGACCATCGAAGGTGGAGAAGTGGCCGGCCCCCCATGTGGAGCACCAGCCCCTGCCTGGAGCTGCAGAGAGAGCCGGTGGGGTTGTGTTCTGTGTCCCCTGGCTGGCGTGGTGTGTTCGGGGCAGCCCAACTGCAAGAGCTGGGCCCCTGGGGAGCCCACACTTGGACACAAGTGTCGTCCGACTTCCAGACCCACCCAGGGTTGGAGGGGAATGAGGCCCCACACCCATGCTCAGAGCTGGGGTCTGCCCCCCGCGACCCCAGGTGGGGGTCTGCGTGTTACCAGCCCTGGGTGCTACAGGATGTGACACTATAGCCCAGCTTGCTCCATGGTCCCCCACCCCCCACTTGGCAGCACAAGCTGGTCTCCTCAGGGGAGCAGCTGGCCAAGGCTTTCCTGGGACTGATGTCCCTCGTGGAAGACCCGGATCCCAGCCAACCTGAGGCAGGACCGCGGCCCTCACCTGTCTGCGATGAGTCCTTTGGTCTCTGGAGACCGGGGTGGGCAAAGGAGGTGTCCAGACCTGCGTGGACAGGGCCCGTGGTCAGTGCCGGGACCGGCCGCCTCTGCTCCAGGGCAAAGCCTGCCCCCGGGGTGCTCAGAGCCTAGGTGTGTGCAGGGCCCCGGGCTGGGTGGGGACCACATGCCAGTACCAGGCCTGGGCCGGGACCCTGGCGCGCTCTTCCCACCTGCGACTTCAGTTCCATCACTCATCCGTTCGGTCAGTTGTTCACTCAGTCACGCGCTAGTGTGCATAGGGTGAGCCCCCGTCGTGTGCCTGTCACCCACTGGGCATGGGAGACACAGTGTGGACGAGGCCCCCGCTCCCAAGAGCCCCTAGGAAGGTGAGGTGCACCCCTCAACCATGAATGCACACACAGGTCCGTGCACGCATGTGGACCGTGAGCGTGGCCTGGGACCAGGGTTGCGCTGGGAGGATGGGGTGTCGGGGCCAATGGGTCCTCGACACGATGCCAGCCGTCTTGGGTGCCCTCTGGCCCCAGGGCCTCTGCTGGTCGGCCTGCCGCACCCCTCTCGTGCACTCCCAGATGCTCCAGGCCCCTCGGGTTGACGGGAACCTCGGGCGCAGGACAGGCGCAGCTGTGGGGTGAATGGGCTGTCGGCCCAGCCGGCCCTGGGCAGGCTCGTGTACGCTTGCGGCGGCTGGGCTCCTGCATGGAGCTCATTGCGGGGTGGCTGTGGTGGGGGGTGGGGGGTTCCTGCGGTCAGAGGGGCTCAGTGGCAGTGGGCAGGCGGGAAACAGGAGAGCAGGGGAGGCGCTCCGGGGCATGGGAGCTCTGTGGGGTGGGACCCTTCCCCCTGACTGCACCCTGTGTTCCCAACTCGGCCCACCCCGTCTCCCTCTGCGGTCCTTCTTTTCTTCCCCCACCAGTCAGCCTCCCGGAGGATCCTGGGGCTGTGATGACCATTGCCAGAGAAACACCCAGATGATGTGGGACACGGTGACTGCAGGGGCGGGATCTACCTTCCTGGTGGGGTGGTCACCCTGGGTCTGGCCGTCCTCCCCATGGGGTATTAATCAGGCAGGGCCAGCCTCTGCTCATACCCGCACACTCACTCCCCAGACCCCTCAAAGTGGCCCCTCCACTGGCTCCTCATCCCCTGGTGCCACCTCGCAGAGCCCTGTCCCGTGTCCTGTCCTTGCCCCCGCTCCATGCCCACCTGGGCCAGTGGCCTCTGGCTCTGTCTGAACTCTACCCACCCCCCCCACTTCGGCAGTGAGGGCTTCTTTGAAGATGCCCAGGAGCCCGGCTGTACTTCCCACCGCTGTCGGAGCACTGACCCCTGGCCAGGACCCACAGAGCTGCAGGGCAGCTGGCCCGTCGGTCCCCAGGCCCCGACTGGCCATGCGGTGACCCGAGCTCTAGCTGTTCCTTTTACACGCTTGGCGGCCCAGCCCGCCCCTGCCTGTTCTGGCTCAACCCTGCCCCGGCAGGGGCCTCCTCCCTACAACCTCAGGACCCCAAGACCCTGGCATCACACTTCATGCCTCTGGTCCCCAGAGGGCAGGCCCCCTTCCCTTCCCAGGCCAGCAAAGGCGGTGCTGAGACCCTTTGCTGGGGTTCGGACAGAGCCTACCCCCACCCTCTGCCCCAGGTGCTACCTGGGCCCCCTCGGCTCCCCAGACCTTCAGGCCCACACCATCCCCGTTCTGGGTCCAGGTCAGGGAGGTGGCCTTAGCTGGGCAGGGGTCATATGTACACAGAGCCACACCTGGTGGGAAAGCCTGTGCCTGGAGGGTGGCGCGGGCCCAGGGAGCCCCTCCGGGCTGGTGTCTGCAGCCCGCCCCCCTGCACCTGGTCCCATTCCCTGGCTCCCCGGGGAGGCTGGTGGGGAAACGGGGCCACCAGGGAGAGCACAGCAGGCCAAAGACTAAGGGGAGAGGAGGAATGAGTCCCTCTGGACTCAGCCACCTGGGCTCTGCAGCAGGGAGAGAAGACTCGGGGCCTGGTGCCTGCGGCCAGTGAGGAGGGGCTTCCCCGGGCCCGCCGCCCCTCAGCGACCCTGCCCCGGGATGGGGCAGGCGTGGAAACCAGCCCTGAGCCTATGGCATCGGCAGTGCCGTGTGTTGGGCAGGAGGG
The DNA here is from genome assembly GCA_004026545.1 of Mormoops blainvillei. Taxonomy (NCBI): domain Eukaryota; kingdom Metazoa; phylum Chordata; class Mammalia; order Chiroptera; family Mormoopidae; genus Mormoops; species Mormoops blainvillei. The sequence goes on along the minus strand of PVJD01011008.1, from coordinate 36,212 downwards.
ACGGGGGTGAGGGTGGTGGGGAGGAGGAAGATCGGAGGGTGAGCCTGGGTGGGCCCGTGGTGGCCACCGACGGATGTTGCCCCCATTTCCACAGATGGGGAGACCAAGGCACGGTGCCTGGGAAGTGATCATCGTTCACACCCAGGACCCATGGAGCCAGGTCTCGCGACCACCAGGGTTTCATGGCCCCACATCACTATGGCCACCCTGGGGGGCCCTTGGTGACCTCTCAGGACCCGCGGCCGAGTGGGAGAGTGGGAGTGCCCGGCTCCGGGCCAAGCCCCCGACTGTCTGCCTGGCACCAGCTCTGGCATTCCCCTGGGGGACCCCGACCCGCTGCAGCCCCAAGTCCACCCTCCCGGGCACCGGGCCTCTGCACCCTCTGACCCGCACAGGCTGGCTGACCCAGGCCTTGGCCAGCGCAAGATGGCCAGAGAGAGGAGGGCCTTCCATCTGTCTGTGCCCTCGAGGCCAGTCCACCTCCAGCCATGCGGCGGAGCTGAGCAGCTGGGCAGGCTTTCCTGCGCCCGGGGCCCCCGAGGGCGTCTGGCCGTCTGGCCGTCCCCCGGGCGTGGCCCACAGGTCTGCACTCACCAGCGCAGAGCAGGGCCCCCCCGCCGGACAGGAGCAGCAACAGCTGTAGCCCCAGCATGGTGCGTGGAGAAGAGAGGTCACCGCTGGACCTGGCCCCTCCCGCCGCTGGATACCAGGTAGACTCGCGGCAACCGTGCAAACTGCGGAGTCAGCCCCAGATGCCTTATATACGGGCCGCCGGCCCTGCCCCGGCCGCGCCCACCCGCGCCTCACACTCCGGCCCTGTGATTGCCACCGCCGGCTGGCCAGGCGCAGCAGTGGCCAAACAGGATCTCAGGCGGCGCTTTATCAGGACTTGGACGTCTTGGGAAGATTGTTCCCATTATCGCTTGCTTCCGAGTAGAGGGCTGGCCCTGCCCTCCGGGGTCCTGCAAACACCCCCTTCCCCCGTCTGCTCCAAGCTGTGACTGCCGGGGTCCATTCTGGGAGGTGGTTCTGGGGGACAATTCTGGGGGTCAGCGTGGGCACCACCAGCCCATCCAAGAGCCCAAAGTGCTAGCACAGCTCTTGGGGGGTGGGTTCCACCCCGCCCGGACCTCAGGACCCCCAGAAGGCACCAGCGTGACGGGCCTTCCCCGCCACCCTAGGCAGAAAGACCGCCCGAGGCGAAGGCGGGCAGATTGCCCTTCGGGCGGGGTCCCAGGTGCAAGGCTGCCGGCCGTGGGGCTCAGATGGGGCAGCGGCCTGGAGGCCGGGGAGCACTTGAGGCCGACACCACGTGCCAGGGCTCGGGGGCCTTTCCTGGTGGCCCCTCCTCAGCCAACCTCCCAGGACTTTGGGTCCCGGGGGGCGGGGTCATGCTGCACCCCAGGGCCCCTCACAGCTCCACACTCTGCCTCACTGGAGTAGCGTCCGGTGGCCTCAGGGGGCCACCCACCTGGGCCATCTCTGTGGGGCTGTGCCAGCCTCGGGGTGCAGGCTCCCCATCCCCCAGGGAGGATGGCGTGGCTCCTGGGGGCCGCGTCTCTGGGAGCCAGGGTGGTGGGGCCAGGGGCCCTTGTCCGTGGCAGGACATGAGCCCGTGCCACGAGGGGTCAGGCGAGGGTCAGGAGGAGGATCGTGGTCGGGGCGTCTTGGGCCCCTCTCTCAGCTGGGGAGTGGGTGGGTCCGACAGCTCTCCCGGGCAGCAGCCCAGCCCTGAGTGGGACCCCACGCGGGAACTTGGGGCCTGGCCCGGGGGATTCTCCCCTCCCAAGGGCAGTTCTCCCGTGGAGACACGGGCCCCTTCCACTGAGGACCTGCGTGTAGGCTGCCGGCCAACCCCAGGCCCGGGCCCCCCATGTGGGGCTGCACCTGGGTCACAGAACCCCGAGCCCACGTGGTCTGGCATGGGCTGCCCCCCCCGCTTGCCCGGAGGTCCGGCCGCAGAAATCAATGCAGGAGGTGCCACCTGTTTACCTGAAGTAAACTAGTTTTAATAGAAAATTGTTGTAACGGAAACTGCTCTCCGTGAGCTGCCGGCACTCGGGTGCGGAGTCGCCCGGTGCTGTCCCGGTCCTTCCTCAGGCTCAAGCAGCCCTGAATCCCTTGGCCCAGGAGTGCACCCCACCCAGGCAGGATGAGAGGCCGCAGCCTCCGCAGGACTGGGGGAGGGGTCCCTGGCTCCCTGAGGGAACGCGGGGCAGTGCGGAGGGGCACTAGGCTTTGCCGGGGCTGCCCTGGGGGCTCCCTGTCCCTTGGAGAGCTCCCACAGTCTTGGGGGCCCCAGGAGCTCCAGGGGCCTTCCAAGGGTGGGCCTTCCAAGGGTGGGCCTTCCCGCAGGCCTCTGGGCACAGAGGGCCGGCACTCTGATGTGGGGCTCTGGGGAAGTGATGTGTCAGGCCTCAGGACAGGCAGGGTGAGGGGGTCCCAGAACCCTGGTGGGAAAGAACTTGGGTGCCAGACCGCTGCTCTGAGGACCATCTGGAGTCATCCCCCAGCACAGGGAGTCACAGGGCCTGGGTGCAGCCCGAGGCGGCGGGCGAGGCTGTCCCCTGCGGTCTCTGTGGCTGGCCTGGCAGTGGAGCTGAGCCCTACGTCCTGCTCTCTGGCAGCCCACGGCGCGGGGCCCCAGCGGCTCCACCTGCCGTCCAGGGATATGCTGCCCAGCCACCAGCCACCCATGGGCACCCGCCCCTCGGCCCTGGCTCGGCTGCCACTCGGGGCCCCCAGGGTCCCCCAGCTCCCCGTTCCCACTGCCGTCCTGCACCCCTTCTCCACTCAGCACCCCACCTTGGGAGCTGTGGGGTCCCGGCAGTGCCTCGCCCCGTGGGGGCCGGTCCAGCTGGCCGCTGGGGGTCTCAGCACCTGGAGGGCGGAGCAGGGGCAGGTGAAGGATGGAGCCAGAGGGAGTGAACTGTGGTCCCGGGGCACTCCTGGGCCACCGACCTGCAGGGCCTGGGGAGGGGCCGGGGGCTTGTGGCTGGCAGGGGTCCCTATGTTGGGGTCTCCAGTGTCAACCCCAGCACCTTGTGGGACTCAGGTGTGACCCTGGCAGGGGTTTCGATGTCACCTGGATGGCGATGGGGCCCCTGCCCACGGAACCCGGACCAAGGAAGCTTATGTGTGTGTGTGTGCGTGTGCGTGTGTGTAAACATGCATGTGTGCAAGGCATGCGTGTGCTGTGCATCTGTGCCTGCGTGCTGCGTGTGTGAGCACGTGCGCGTGTACTCGGTGTGTGTGCCGTGTGTGGGCCTGTGCGTCACATGCACCGTGGTGTGCGAGTGTGAGATGGGATTTGTGTTTCCTGGAAAAACCGCGCTGTGCGTTCCCGGATCCACGACCACAGGGCCACTCGGCCTCAGGCGCTGTGGTTGGTGGACGGCTGCGGGGTGGGTCTCTGGGCACGGTGTGGGGGTGGGGGGTGTCGCGGGAAGTCGCAGAGAGTGGCGTGTCTGTGGCTGACCTGGGAGCGCCGAGCAAACAGTGGGGCGATAAGAGTGTGTGTGGCCATTGTTCCCGGCCGTCTCGGCGATAAGAGCACATCCCGCTGGCCAGCTCGGGAAGCGGAACCTGTGGGCTGGACAAGGGGGCGATTGTGCACTCTTGCGCCCCAGCTCAGACCCCGCTGGGCCCTCCGTGGGCGTGGCCCGCCCTGAGCAGCGCCAGGCACCTGTCCCCGGGGCCAGGCCAGCTGTGTGGTCCTGGGGCCTGGCGCCGCCTGGGACCCCCCGTGCCGCGTGCTGCTTCCTGACTTAATTGAGAGGATGGGCACTGTCCCTTCAGCCGTGGCTGCTGAGCAACCCTGACCCGACCCTCACCAGGGACGGGGAGGCCCAGTGTTCACCCTGAGCGGGTGCTTCTGGAAGGCTCCAGAATGAACCAACCTGGCTCCTGTCACAGGCAAGAAGCCCCCGCGACCCTCGGTGTGCTTATGAGGTGCCAGTGCACACACTGGTCGGCCCACCCTCCCGACGCCCCCATCAGGTGTGACGTTCCCTGGGGCGAGGGCTGGTGGGGCTTCCCTGCCCCCCAGGGGGTCTGCACCGACCACCGGTCACATCGAAGGGCCAACCGCCGCGGCTTTGGGGCGAGTTGGGGAACGGTTTCGACACAGGAGTGGAACTGGCCTTTGTGCAGCCGTGCCCGGGCCTGGCCAGCTGCCCTCGCCTGTCCGTGGAGGCTCCTGGGTGCCGGGCAGGAGGCTGCAACGACCTGCCAGCAATGGGCTGAGCGGATGGGCTGCCCCATGGCAGGGCCAGTGAAACTTCCTGCTGACTCGGTGCAGAGCTCGGGCCCCCCTGGCGTCAGGGTGGGGCTGAGGGGTTGGCCAGCCTGGGAGCTGGGCCCTTGGACGCCTGTTGCTTGGGGACCTGGGGACGACCAGGAGGTTTCGCCGCCAAGCATGACCAGTCCTCCCTGCAGCCCTACCTCACTCGGGACCCTCTCCCTAGCGTTGTGGGCCCATCGGGCCCCCAGGTTCTCCCTCCTGGGCCCCACCCCGAGCCAGCACTGCAGGGGCGGCGGGCCCCCGGAAGGGTGCCTACCCTGCAGACGCTCCGCCCTCCCGGAGAGCCCCCTCCAGCTGACGCCCCCAGTGCCTGAACCCCACACTTGTGCTTCCGGCCTCTGTCCCTGGGCCTGGATTTGGGTTGGGCATTCCCCCACCTGCCCTTCCTTCTGGGCTCGGGCCACCCTCAGGGCAGCCTCAGCACTGACCACTGCCCACTGCCCCACGGGTGGCTGCCAACGGAAGAGGATGTCACACCGGGGGCTGCAGGCGGGGACCTGGGGGCAGCTGGCTCCCAGCCAGGGCGGTTTGGGAACCCGTAGCGGGGATAGCACTGCCACGCGTCTGGTTGCCACAGGCTTGGTGGGGCTGTCTTATGGATGGACCAGGTACTCTCTGCCCGCTATCTCAAGGCTGGGCCCGCGGGCCTTGTGGTCCATCTTAGGTGCTGGCCCCAGGCCGGGCCCTGACGGGGACACCACAGATGGCAGCAACCCATGTCAGGAGGGGGTGGTGGCTATGGGGCAGCCTCAGCCGGGTGGACTGGGAGAGCCAGCCCGCCCTGCCCGTCAGGGAAGGCTCACCTCGGGGTGTGTGGGGGGAAACTGTGCCCAGGAGGGGGCCCTGGCCAGGAGCTTCGGGCAGCATCCGGGGGGCACCCCTCCCAGCATGTACTCGGCACAGCCCCTCAGCTTGGCTGCCACGCTTGACCCCTTGATTCCACCGCCCTCAGGGAACCTGTGACTCTACTGTGGCTAGAGTTGGCACCACACAACCAGCACCCCCAAATGTGCCTCCTGCTCACGTGCCCTCCGGCCCTGTCGTGGGGGTCCTGGGCTGCCCCCGTGATGCTCACTGGCTCCCGTCTGTGTGTCGGACGGGACTGCTGAGCCCTTAGACCCGGCTTGTTCCCTGCCCAGCCCAGAGAGCCCTCCCTCCCCGGGTAAGCGGACCCTCAGTAGCACCCCCCCCCCCAGTCCGTGCCGATTGCCTGTGGACACTGGGCAGAAGGCACACAGATAAGGCTGGCTGGGCGGGGGGTGGGGCCGGGCCGGCGGCAGGACGGGCGCGCTCAGGCCCGGGGCGGGGTCGTCCGGGCGGCCTTTGCCTTTCAAGCGCAAAGGCAGCAGGTTAACGGGGTTTGTTCTCTGCTCGGGACCTGGGAGGGTGGCGGACGCCGGCCCCGCTGGTGACCGTGGTTGGAAGCACGTGTGGGGGACGCTGGGGCAAACTCGTCAGGGGTGTCTAGCTCGGGCTGCCCCGCGAAGCACCTGCGTGGGTGGCTTGTCAACGACACACGTTGGCTCTCCAGGCCCTGGAGTCTGAGACTGGGGGCCGGCAGGTTGGGTGGGCGAGGCCTCTTTCTGGTTATAGGTGGCGCCTTCTTGCCATGTCCTCGTGTGGGGACAGAGGGACAGAAAGGGAGCCCTGGCGTCTCCCCTCGTAAGGGCACTAACCGCATCGTGGGTGCCCCCGCTCACACGCCTTTGCTTTTAGAGAGTGAGGGAGAGACGCTGATGTGAGGCAAACAGCGCCTGGGTCGCCTCCCGTACGTGCCCGAATCGGAGATTGAACCCGGACCTTTCGGTTACGGGACGGCGCACCAACCTGCGGAGGCGCACCGACCAGGGTGGGTCCTGCTTTTTTATGCCGTCTGAAAAATCAATACCTTAAAAAATTTATTTATTTATTTATTTATTTATTTTTAGAGAGAGGGGAAGGAACGGAGAGAGAGGGGGAGAAACATCGGATTGGCTGCCTCTCTCGTGCACCCCAACCAGGCACTGAATCCGCAGCCCAGCCCTGTGCCCTGACCAGGAATCGAACCGGCGACCTTCTGCTTTGCAGGACAACGCCCAACCCACTGAGCCACGGCCAGCTGGGGACAGTCCATTCATTTTATCGGGATTGCGGAGGGCCGCGTTTAATGGGGCCGTGGCCGTGGGCTCGGCTAAAACCCGCCGTCCTGCTGCCTGGCTTCCACCTCTCCCTTCCGCCCTCGCCCCCTCCCCTTCTGCCTTCTTTTGGGGGAACTGAGTGGCTTTTCGCGAGGTAGTTCGCCTCCTTTGTTGCCTCCTTCGCTGCGCCCTTCCCCTCAGTATTTTAGTGGTCCTTGGGCCCAGTGAACATCTCACACCTCACATCCGTGGGTTTCTGGTTTCCGTTAAATTGGAATGCATCGATCGCAGTCATACCTCGGCACGCGTTGGTTTCAGAGCTTGGCACACCCTGGCTCCATCGCGTTTGGACGAGAAAAAAACGCCTCGACCCTTGGCACCTGCTCGGGACTTGTTGCCCGATACCGCCCCGTAAGAGAAAATGCCTCCTTGTTCGGAACCCATCGGTTCCGGCACTCGTCACGGGACCCGGGATGAATTAATGACGAGCGCCGAGGAACCACCCCTGTGTTTCCCAACCTGTTTCCCAGTCACACACGCCGGGCTCGACGCGTCCTCGCGGCTCACTCCCGAGCCGCGTGTGGTTTGGGTTCCTCTGTCTGTCCGTGTGTCGTCATTTGGGACGGTTTCCGCTGCCACGTCTCCGAGTTCACTAGTCTTCTCTTCTGTGGGCTCTGACCTGCTGGGACTATTCTCCTGCGCCGTTTAAAATCTCATACGCGTGGTTTCGTCTCTAGGGTTGTAATTTGGGTCTTTTCAAAATAGCATCCGTGCGTCTGCTTGACATGTTCCACCTTTCCTATCGCATTTCGAACCCGTGGGACACAGTCATAACCAGTTCATTGTCCTCGTCTGTGGATGCTAACTTCCGTGTCTGTTTCCTGATGGCTTCGGAGGGCTGGCTTTCCCTCCAGTTCCGGGTCGACTTGTCCTTCTTCCCTGCCTGCCTGGTACGCTTCGATGGGGCGCCGGGCACTGTGAACTTCACCTTGTGGCGGACCGGATGTTTTCGTCCTCCCATAAATCTTGAGCTTCACTCCGGGGCCGTTAGTTAGGGTCCTCAGAGGCAGTCCGGTCCTTTTGAGTTTTACTTCTGTGAGTCGCGAGGTGGGACAGGCAGGACCCCGCGGGGTGCTGTAGGTGTTGCGGCACCATCCTGAGGTTTTCCAATGTGATGGTGGCGGGGGAGGGGCACCACTCCTGCCTCGTGGGAGCCCCGGCTGCGGCTCCCTCTTGTCCTCTCGGGGGGCTTGTCTTCAGGTGCACGCCCTGCCCTGCAGGACTCGAGGGGCCCTTCTGCTTGAGTCCTGGCCGCTCTGTGCCGCTCTGTCCTCTCCCGTGTCCTGTGCCCTCCGATCACCTTCATCTTCTGGGCTCTCTGCGAGCTCCTCCTGGTCCCGCCCCCGCCCCTCGGCCTGCACACACTGGAAACCGCAGGCTCCCGTGCGTGTGTCCCCGCCTCGCCGGGGCCCCTGTTCTTCGCGCCTGACGTCAGCCTTGACGACTGTTTTTTCCTGTGTTCCATCCCATCTTTTCGTTGTTTCCAGCAGGGGGGAAGCCAGCCTCTGCCGCCCCCTTTGCTGGGCACGGGACTCCTTCAGGAAATGGGACCTTAATTTAAAGTGGCAGCGTGATGCATAGTCACTAAGTAAAATATGGAAAAAGGCAGAAATGGAGCAAGAAGAGAAACGCCCCTTCGGGAGTCCTCTGTCTGAGCCCTCACGCGGCACCCGAGCCCGGTGCGAGCCTCGGGCTGTTTCCCATGTGTGGGTGCTGGGCCGTGCGGTCCTGGCCCCGCGTTACTGTTCTACGGTGGTCACGGCACACACACAGCTCGGAGCGGGGCCTCACCCACAGCCATTATCCTCTCCCTGTCCTGGAGGCCGGGGGTCTGAGGTCGGTGTGGGCAGGGGGCTCCTTCTGAACCCTCCTGGGCTGGGGTTTGTTGGCGACCGGTGGGCACCCCGGGCTTGCAGACGGGCCATCTTCGCGGTCACGTGACATTCTCCTTGCATGCATGTCTGACTGAAAATTTCCCTCTTTTTATGGGGATACCCGTCAGGTGGGATGAAGGCCCACTCTGGTGACCTCATCTTAACCGGTTACATCTTAACTACTTACCAGCCAGGTCACTGAGGTGCTGGAGTCAGGGCGTCACCATGGGAGCACCGGGGGGACGCGGCACAATGCCACCCACACGCTTTCACGTTGAGTGGTTTGCACGTGGTCGCAGTGCAGGGTCCCTCGGCTTGTCGGACGCTGTTCTGGGGGCTGTGCCACGTGTCTCTGTCATCCCTGCGGAGCGGGCAGGCAGGCCGGCCTGTGCTTCTCAAGGCCTCAGCCGCAGCCTCTGTCCTGCAGGCCCCTGGCCGTTGTCGCCGGGGATGAGCCCATCTCAGACGGCCCTGCCAGGATGTGGCTGGTGGTCCCCAGGCTCCTGCCGGGGGACCCTCCGAACCAGACCAGAGTGAGAACACCCTCTCATCCCCCGCATTTTCCCACCTCTCCTCAGGTCTCGGTGTCCCTGAGAGGGACAGGGTGCCCTCAGGCCTGGGCCTTTCTGGCCTCAGTCACCCCCCGGCACGCTGGTCCCTGCCTCCCCCTGGCTCGCAGCCTATGGGACATGGGTGGGCTCCGCGGTGACAGTAAGAGCGACGGCAGTGACCGCATGGCCGACGTGCCCTTTGCTCGTCTGTGCCTGGAGACTGGCCCGCCCGCCGAGCCCCGACCCCATGGCGCTGGCCCTGGGTTGCCAGGCAGGCCGGTCCCCGCCAGCTGCCCGCTTTCTGTCAACTCTCTGCCGGGCCCGCTCGGCGACCTGCTGGTGCGAAGGCCACGTCCAGCGCCTCGAGACTGCGCACTTGGCTGCAGGCAGACGCCGTCCCCGCTCCAGCGTGTTGTGTCGCCAACCCCGACCCCAGGTCCAGCCCTGGGGTTCTGCCTGGTGGGGGCCCTGGCGCTCCTGGGTGTCACCGCCGACTGGCTGCGTTTTCTCCTTCTGCAGGAAACTGGGGACATTGGAAGCTCCCCGTACAGTGGGGGAGCCACGTCCGTCCAGCCTGTGGACGCAGCTGTAGGGTCCAGACGAGATGGCCGCCCCCCCGCCCCGCCCACAGTGCGCTGTGGCGGGCAGGTTACTTAGAACGGAAGACGGTTGAAGCCCAACCAACTCGAGAAGCGACGATGTTTAGCTTCCCTTACCTGCCTGAAGGAATATTCTGGTAGAAAACCTGGTCTGGGCAGGGAGCGCCCTTCTCTACAGCTGGGGACCTGGGAAAGCCTGTTTGACAGAAATCCCGTCATTTCTGGGGTCCCCCCCAAGAACCGGGTGACCACGTGCGTGCTGTTCTCGCCGCCTGCTTGTGGCCTGCCTCTGTTCCCTGGCCCGGGGGCTTGTCCTACCCTGCGCCCTCTGCGACCGCCCTGTGTCCACGTAGTAAGATTTGGCTTCTTTCTGTTAGTCCGCTGTATGTCATTTGAATTATTTGACTGGCCAGGCCATCTGAGGAGGGAAGGAGAACGTGTTCCCACCGGGACACTGTGCCAAGGCCAGACGCAGCCGCCTGGGGACAGGTTTCCTTTCCAGGGGATGGAGGCAGGAACTCCAGGGGTCCAGCATCCCTACCCGGGGGCCTGCGTGACCCACTCAGGCAGGGTCCCACCGCATGCCCTCCCCAGCAGGGAGGTGGCGATTCCGGGCACTTCCCAGCCCCATGACGCTTGCGTCCTCATGCTCACACGTCCGCTCTCCCAGGGGTCGGACACCAGTGTGGGCCCTTCTGGCTTTCCTGGGAGGGGCCCAGGCTGGGTGGGTCCCAGGTGGGTGGGCCACAGCCTTGGGAGGAAGGGGGGTGGGGGAGAGGCCTCAGAGCCCTGACTGTCCCCGAGCCGCTGCAGGCAGAGCCCCCGGGATCCCTCTTGAGCAGGGAGGCCACCAGGACTCAGATGGGGCTTCGGTTCCGCCGAGTCCCAGGAGCGCCCCCCAGCGCACTCCCCGCACGGGGTCCGAGGTGACGGCCCTCAGGGCCAGGGCCAGGAAGGGTGGGCCCGGGGCCATGACAGAGGGGGTGTGGTTGAGTAGCTGGAGACTGAGCCCCCGCCGAGTGTACCCCTTAGGGGCAAAAGGGTCCCTGCGTGTGGAGTGACCAGACGCGTCCCAGCCATCACTGTGGGGGGGGCCCTGGTTGTATTCACCACAGGGAGAGACAAACCCTGTCTCCACGTACAGATGAGGAAGCCGAGGCACAGGGAGGCGAGTGGCCTGCCCCTGGCTGTGCAGGGAGGAAGAGGAGGGCCTGACTCCCTTGGACCCAGATGTGCACCCACCACACCTGCCGATGGGACCCGTGTGTCCTGGTGGGTGGGTGTGTGGGGCCCCGTGGGGCGCCTGGGCCAGCAGGTGACTGGGCCCGGCCCGCAGACGCAGATGGGCTCTGACCACGGGGCTTCGGTGTGGAGAGACAGGTGGGGTCGAGTAACCACGGGACGTCCTCTGACCAGTGAGGTTCGATGCCAGGGTCCTCGAGGGGGAGGGTCCCCACACACTCAGGCCCTGGTGCACACACGCACTTACACACGCGTGGGGTTCCTCACCTGCTCGCCTGCTCACACAGTCACAAATGCGCACTCCCCAGCCCCTGTGCATGCGGCACCATCCCTCCAGGACGACTGCGGACTCCGGGTGCCCCCTGCTGGTGGGTGTCGGCATTGGCGTGCCACCCTCCTCTGAAACCTGCTGTGGGCCAGTCCCACGGCGGGGGTGGGCCTGGGGTCTGGCGGCAGCCGGCTCTGCTGCGGCAGGATGCGGAGACCCTTCCCATGCACCTGAGAGGGGTGGGGCGAGGTTCCTGGACATCCGGCTGCAGAAGCCCCCTGAGCCCACAGGAAACACGGAGGTGGCCGATGCGGACGGTGAGGTGGCACAGGGGGCCTGGCAGGGCCTGTGTGGGCCTCCGGGGCAGTGGGTTGGGCCTGACCCAGGGGACTCGGGGGTCCCCAAGCTCTCTGTGGCTGTACTGAGCCCTCCCTGTGAGTGTTCGGGGGGGCAACTCCAGCTCGAGACCCCAGACACAGGAGGCGAGGTCCACCGGGTGCTCACGAAGCCCCGGGTGACCTCTGTGCCACGTGACCTGGCCAGGACGGTGAGAGCCCCTGAGGAATGTCCCCTAGCTTCCAGCCCCTTGGGGACCCCGCTCACCAAGGACTTGGGGTGGGGGCTTCCCCAGCATGTCTGGGGAGTCAGGAGGCACCCTGCCCTCACCCCTCCCTCCCTCCTCAACGCCACTTCACCCCCGTTTGCTTCTCTTTACCTTGACACCCTCTCCCTTGGGGCCCTGTCCCCACCCCCAGACCTGATCATGACCCGGGGGACTGTCCCCAAGCATCGCTATCCCTTCACCCGCCGCCCTGCACCCCCACGTGAGAGCTCGCGAGGGCTGGGGCTGCTGCGCTCCGCCGGGCCCCCGGACCTGGCTCTCGGAGATGGGGTTTCTGCCGGCGATGCTTCCGGGGCACCCGGCTGGGGGCTCCGCGTATTTACTGAGCGTCTGGCAAGTCTGGGGGTGTCTGAGGGGCGGGCCCAGTCGGGGTGGCTGCTGGTCCCAGGCTGGAGGCTGGCCCCGCCCTCAGCCGGCTCTTCTGGCTTCTCAGAGGCCTTCTGGTCACTACAGCACAAGCCCCCAAATCCGAAGCACTGGTGGTCTCCCCCAGACGTGTCCCTGTGCACAGTTCCTGTGCTGGGTCCATCCACCCCCAGGGACAGGGCCCTCCCCACAAGGCCCCCGAGGCCGGGACTGGACCCTGCCTGGTCAGTGCAGAGCCCCGCAGGCAGGGACAAGCCACCTGAGAGAAGGGGGCCGCCCTGGGAGTGCCTGGCGCGTGCGGCCCTCAGGCGCAGGTCGCCCTGGTGGTCGGCGTGGCTGGTGCTGCTGCTGGGGCAGCTGAGGGGCTGTGCCGGGCCTGAGGTGCCCGTGCCCTCGGCCGGCCGTGCACCCCTGGGCTGGGGCTCCCCAGACTCGCTGCCTGTTTCCTCCTGAGCCTCCTGGGAGCTCCCCCTGCCCCCTCCAGAGGGCTAGGTGGGGGCAGGAAGGCGTCCCCACAGGGGCACGGGGCGCAGTGGCGCTGCCCTCCATCCGCCACTGGGAGCTTTCGTTGAGTGCCCGCTGTGGGCAGAGCTCGCTGCCGGTGGGAGCCCAGGGCCAACAGCGGGCTGACTCTGGAGGGCCAGTGGGGGCCTGTGGTTCCAGGCCCCCAGAGAAACCTCAACTGGGGACGCCGGCTGAGCTCCTCCGGGTGTTTAGTGCCCCAGGGTGCCTAGCTGAGCTGCTGCAGGGACCTGGGCGTGGTGAGTGGCCGTGGGCACAGCACCCAGAGCTGGGCTGGAAGGGAATGGCTGTCCCGGCGGCCTCGCCTGTGACTGCAGCACTGAGCTCCAGCAGGGGGCGACCGGCCGCTCCCCCAGGTGCCGCGTGTTCCGGCCCTGAGGGCCCGCCCGACCTCTGAGGAGGGGCCAGCTGGCCCCGCGCTGGGGCTCTGGGCCTGAGGGCAGCTGGTCCAACAACGGTGCCCTGCCGCCTGGGCTCTGACTGGAGGGATGGCCTGCTGGGTGTGGCCGGTGTTGCCAGCTTGGAAGGAAGGACGCGGGGACAAGGAGGGCCCCCCGCAGCTGACCGGGGAGACCCTGTGGAGCGTGGCCTCCTGGGGCAGCGCGTCCTGTGCCCCTTGAGGGTGGCCCGGGCCCCTGGCCTTAACTCCCCACCCTCCCCCCAGCCGCCCCCTGCCCTAAAGTCCCACCTGGAGCCTCTGCTCGGACCCCTTCGCCCTAACACCCTAGCCCTCAGGCCCCGCCCTGAACCCCACACCTGAACTCCTCACCCCAACCCCACCCTAACCTCTCTCCTTGAAGGCCCCGACCCAACACTGTCCCCTAAGTTTCCCCTCCCCAACCCCAGCTGATTTAATACACGGAGGTCAGAGGACACTGGGGGGTCCCTACAGGGCTACACCGTGAGTGTGTGGCCACTGGACACACCGGCATCAGACCCCCGCCCTCTCTGGTCACATCTGGGATGTCCCCTGGGCATGTCCTCGCTGGGCCAGAGGGCAGCCTGGACTCTGGGGGTGCGACCTGGACCACGGGGACAGCTGCCGGGCACCCTGCCTCTGTCGGGGATTGAGAAGTGAGCGCTGCTCCCACCATCCCTGCCCCATGGCCCCCAAGGCGCTGGCTCCTGCAACCCTGGCTGGTTCCCGGAAGGTGCTGGAAGGGCGGCGGTGCCGGACCTGCACCCGCAACAGGACCTGGCCATAAACTGGGCGGGGTGGGGGCTGCGGTATGGACAGCTGACCCTCCCTGGTGGACTTTCCTCCCGGCCTGGCCCGCAGCTGTCAGCCCTGCCCAGGAACTGGCCCCTTTGTTTGTTCCTGGAAGGAGCTGGGAGAACCGCCCGCCGAGCCCTGGCCCGTCCTCTGCAGGCCTGGAGGGGGCAGGTGGGAGGTGGGCTCCCCGGGGCTCTGTGGCCCGCCGGCCGTCAGCCAGAACCCAGTTCCTGGGAAGGGCAGGGCTCCCTTGAAGTCCACTCAGCCACCGGTGATCCCCGAGCCGGGACTGGAGCCCGGCGGCTTGGGCCCTCCATGACCCCTCATTTCCTGTCACCCAGTCTCTGCCCCCCGCCGTGCCGGCTGTGGCTGACGCCCTGGAAGCTCACTCGTGTGATGGCCGAGGCCCCTCCCCCCGGGCCCTTGGCAGACGTTTCCTCCACAGTGGGCAAGGGACCTGGTCCCTTCCGAAAGAGCAACGGACGGGCTTGGCTGCCGTGGTAAAGTCGAACTTTCGAGTGGAAATTAGAATTTTGGGACCTGCCACCCAAGCGCGGGATGGTTCCCGACCCCCAGGCTGTTGGGATGGGCGTGTGGCGACCGAGTGAACGTGGCCGGGACTCCTCGTTGGAGAGGGGAGGTATCCGCGCGTGGGACGTCTGTGACTCTGGGGACCAGGGCGGTCTGCTCCGAAGTCACCACGGCCCAGAGGACCCCCCCCCCCAACCCCCACTGAGTGAGAGGGCCCGGGACCCTGGCGTGGTCAGGGTGACACGCCCGGCGTGTACACTGTCCAGATCACCCTTCGCCGTCAAGGAGCTGCCGCTTGTCGTGGATGGGTGACGTATCCAAGGAGAAAGTCCACAGGAGACTGGCACAAGGCCGGGTGCCCTTGTCCACGCCGGGCAGGAGCCCACAGGACGGCACTCAGACTGCTCGTCTCACTGAGCAATTTGAGGAAATAGCGGGGGTTTTTTGTGTTTTTTTTTTTTAAATAAAAATGTTACGTATGTTAGCATGCTTATTGCTGTTTTTAACCTTTCTGTTTTAACGCCTCACGCGGTGACTGTAATGACGTCGCCCACGTAAAGCAAAGCTCGGGGGGCCCTGAGCCAGGGTGGGGGTTACCTGTCCTCGGGGCCTGGGTGCAGTTCACCTTCTTTGTTCTGCTGGGGGCGCATTCTTGCCAAGTGGGCTCCATAACTCCTTCGGGGGAGACCCTGACATTGGGGGGCGCTCCAGGCTCCACAGAGCTGCCCCTCAGTCAGCTCCCCCGGGCTCACAGCTGGGGCTGCCTGCCGCGCCCTGCGTTTATTTACTTGTTACTTCAGTTTTGTCTCTCTTTAAAAAATTTCTCTTCCTTTCTTCTTCTTCTTCTTCTTCTTCTTCTTCTTCTTCTTCTTCTTCTTCTTTTCTTCTTTTCTTCTTCTTCTTCTTCTTCTTCTTTCTTCTTTCTGTTTTCTTCTTCTTTCTTCTTCTTCTTCTTCTTTTTTTGAGAGAGAGTACAAGGGGGCGGGAGAGGAACGTCGCTCTGTTGTCCCCCTTGTTGATGCACCGCTGGTTGGTTCTTGTGTGAGTCCTGACCGGGGATTGAACTCACAACCTTGGTGCACCCGGACGGCACTCTGACCAGTTGAGCTGTCTGGCCAAGGCTCTCTTTTAAAACTTTTTATTTTTTATTGTGGTAAAATACATGGAACATAAAATTTCCCACGTTAACCATTTCAGGTGCGCAGCTCAGAGGCACCGGGCACACTCACACTGTTGTGCGGCCATCGCCACCGTCATCTCCAGAACTTTCCATCTTCCCAAACTGATGCTCTACCCCCGTGAAACACTCACTCCCCCGCCCCCTCCCTGAGCCCCTGGCTCCCACTGTCCTACTTTCTACTATGAATCGGACTCCTCCAGGGACCTCCTGTGAATGAAACCACCCAGGACCTCCCCTCCTGTGTCCGGCTTGTTCACAGTACTCAGACTCCTGGCTCCCGTGTCCCCCGTTGCTGCCCTCATCCTCCCCGGGGAGCCGCTGTCCCCATGCCTGTCCAGTCAGAGGCTGCAGGGGGCCCTGCCAGGACCGGCGTGTCCTGTGGTCTCCCGTCTGTGAGACCTGGAGATCGGCCGGGACGTAGGCCCAGGCCTGCTGTCCTGCCGGAGCCCGAGGGCCCCGGACCCCAGCCCAGCGGGCCCGATGGCTAGCGGGGCCTCGGGCCTGCCAAGCCGCTTTATGGCACTCGAGTTTACTGAGCTGCGTGATTGGGTTGAGATGCGGCTGAGGGGCAGGACGCAGTGGTTTATGGCCCCGGGCTGAGCCCTCTTCCCCTTTGTGAGCCTGCCCACGTCAGCCACGCCACCTAGGTGACGTCCGGCCAGCCGCTGGCTCCCCTGGCAGGAATTTGGGGGGAACAGGGCTACTTCACAGGCAGCGCCGACAGTCCCCACTGAGGTCGGAGAGGTGGCCAGTCCCCTAGGCGCTGTTTCTGCCCGTGCACACCTGGGGACAATTGGGGCCAAGTCTCCTGGTTAAATAGCGTGGATGTCCCTGAGCCCAAAGGGCCCTGTGCGCCAGAGGGAGGCGTGAGGCAGGGGCGTGTGGGAAGGCTCGCAGCGCTGTCGGGAAGGCGGGGAGGGGGACGGCGCCTGTGTCCGGGCCTGGGCCTGTGACCTGGCTGCCGTGGGCGAGTGACTGAGGGGCCTGACTCTGTGTTCTTGCGACTCAGGGGAGACCTTTGCTCAGCGGGCCTTGCGCCTCCTGTCTCACATAGGTGACGGTAGAGTTTGCTAGCTCTCTCTGGTCCACTCCTGGGAGCCCGTCGCCACCTGGCCATTGGCGGTGGGGTACCCCCACGTGGCCCTGACACCCCAGGCCTGATCGCTGCCATTGCGCTGAGGTCCCCACGGTGAGGTGTGGCCACAGAGCAGAGTGACCGTGGAGAGCAGGGCCCCCACGCTTATCTGTCCCAGTGTGGTGGCAGCGGCACCTCCTGGGCAGGTGAGCAGGCCTCGTGCGACAAGCCTGGCCCGACGCCCTCCCCGTCCCCAACCCTTCGGATGCTCTACGGGAACCAAGGTGGCAGTGGGGCTCGGACAACCTCCCTTGTGGCTGCCTTTGGGTCTGTGTCCAGTTAACCTACTGGACACCCCGGAGACCCGCCCACCCCCACCCAGGGCGAGCCCAGTCCACCCGCTCTCCTCCCTGCCCCGCGTGCTTGGGCCTTCTCTCCGCGGAAGCTGGGGCGGCCTCCTGTGCCGGGTCCCCTCTGTCTGGGGCACAGGGAGGATGTCCCCCGTCAGCCCAGGACCCAGGGGCTGGAGAGCAGGAGGGAGGGCGACAGCTGGTCTTTGGGGTCCCTGGAGACGGAGCTTCCGGGTGACGGGTGCACGGGACGTGGGGGGACGCCGAGCACTGAACAGCTGCGTCAGGAAAGAAGGAAGGTCTCACGACAGTGGCCTCACCGCCACCGGGGAACTCAGGGAGAGGAGGGGAGTGAAGTCCAAGCAAGTGAGGGCGGCCTGGCGCGGACGGGTTGGAGGAGAGAAAGCGAAAGGCCCGAGAAACATCAGAGAAGAACCAACACGCCCCGGGGCTGGGTCCTTGCGACGGCCAGGCTGAGGACGCTGGTGCCCCTCCGGCCAGAGCGACAGGGAGAAGGAGAGAAGAGACGAATGCCGATATAAGCAGCGCGGGGGGACGTCACTCCAGAGCACAGAGATTGAAAAGAGGGCAAGGGGATATTAGGGACCGGCTGCCCATAAATTTAGCGACTTAGGTGAACTGGACAAATTCACCGGAAGACGCATGGACCGGAGCTCACGCAGGAAGCGGCGGCTGAATCGTCTCACGTGTTCAAAGCGGTTTTCTTCCCTCAAAGAAGGCTCCAGGCCGGCGTCATTGGTGGAGCCCATCACACACTGAAGGAAGAAGGAAACAGTTCTTCGGGACGCTCCCAGAACAATTGAAAAGGAAGGAATATTTATCAACTCTTTAAAAAAAATTTTTTTTTTAACCTGAGGATACGTTTTTGTTAATTTCAGAGAGCGAGAGGAAAGGCGGGGGCGGGGGGGGGGGGTGGCGAGAGAAACATTGGTTGGCTGCCTCCCATACACACCCCAACTGGGGACTCTCGCCCGCAGCCTTTCGGTGCACGGGGTGAGGCTCCAGCCACTGGGCCACGCCGCCGGGGCTCAACTGTTTCTCTGAGGCCAGTCTCATCTTGGTGTCAAAACCACACAAAGACGCCATAAGAAAACGCAACCGCCCGCCGTCCCTCACGGACACAGAGGCGAAATTTCTAAACGGCGCTTTAGCAAATGGAATGCAGTAACGCACAAAAGGCACGAGGACCGGGGTTTGTCCCAGGGGCCGCTGGCTCGACATTCGGAATCAGTGCCGCTTGCCGTGTCACCCGGCGGAGACCGAGGAAGCCGCTGAACTAAGCCCAATGCTCCCCACCGACGCGAACGCTCAGCGAATCCCCGGGCAGGCGGGGGCCTCCTTCCCCCAGGAGAGCGTGCGTGTGACGGGCCGACTGCTGGCGTCCCACGCGAAGGTGACAGTCCTCCCTGAAGCCGGAACCGGGTGGGACATCTGCTGTCACCACTGCGTGGGGAGTCACCACCTGTGCACAGAGAAGCTTCTGGAATTAATGGGTGAGCTGATCAAGGCTGCAGTGACCATGAGACCAACGTGCAAAACCAGCTGTGGGTCTGTGTCCCAGCAACAACCGGAAATTGACACTGAAATAAAAATCACGCCACGCTTAGAGAAAAGCCTGAGAAAAGTTGGGAAAGGTCTGTACCCTGGAAACTACGAATCCTGCTGAGGGAAAGCGGACCTAACCGAAGGGAGAGACACACCTTGTCCGTGGGTCGGAAGCCTCAGCGTTCGCCACGCGTGAATTCTCCGCAGGCGGACGGGGTGTCAGCCCCATCTCAGCGGGCTGCCCTGTAGAATTGACAAAATGATTCTAAAATTCAGAGGGACATGCAAGGGACGGAGAGTAACCAGACAGCCCCGAGGAAGAATGAAGTTGGAGAGAGGACGTTAGCCGGCAGCGGAGCAACGGTGAAGGTGCGGAAATGGGGACCGTGCGGCGTTAGCTTAAAGACAGACAAATAAGTCAACATGACCCTGGGAACCCGCCTGTTTCTGAAAAAGCAAACGTACGTCTACGGGCAGCCCAGACACCCCGCTGCCAGGCAGGTGGCCCACGCGCAGACCCGCGCCCCGTCCACGGTGGCTTCATCTGTGAAGACCTCAGCTGGGAGGAGCCCAGCGTCCCGCCAACGGCTGGTCGAATGGACACACGGGTCCAGTCCCACATAAAGCAAACCCTCTCGGCAGTGAAAGAGGAAGGGATGCTGGTGCCGGCGACAATGTGGATGAAACACGGATACAAATGACGGCGTGGACGGAGCTCCAAAATCATGCCGAGTAAGAAAGGCCAAACGGAGAAGAGTGCCCGGTGGGTGGGCCCATCTCCGTCGGGGGCAGAAGGCTGGTCAGTGTGGCCTCACGAGAGGTGGGGGGGTGGGGGCGGGCAGGAGGAGGCCACCCAGGGCCTGCCGCCAGAGAGTGGCCGTGTGCCGGGCGTATCTTTATGTGAGAGCCGAGCAGATCCACATTTAAGTGCGGTGGGCGGTGTGTTAGTTATGCCTCAGTAAAGCTCTTTTAAATTATTTAGAATTGATGCTTTTAGACAAAACTTTGCCCTGCACTTTTCAGACCAGTAACTCGTGTTTTCCTTGTTGTGCCACGAAATCAGAGCCAGAATGTAAAATGAATTATTTCAGCAGGTACGGATTTAAGATTAATCCTAAAGCCGTATCTAAGCCCAACCATAGCGAAGGTGAGAGAGACCGGCAGTTGCGAGAGTTTTGAGGGAGGGTTGCACGGCGGGGGCCGGGGGGAGGCGGCGGCGGGTACTTTTAGGGCAGTGAGACCCGGGTGAGGCTGTGACAGTGGACGCCTGGCTCTGAGTCTGTCGAAACCTCCAGAGCTTTAGTAGGCACGGAGCGGACCTTAAAATACGTGGAATAAAGGGACCCAGGTGGTCGGGGAAGCCGGGACGGACGCGGAAATGCCAGAGAACCGGCGGCTGTATCACAAGTGGTGGGGGACACTCACGCTGCAGGGCAGGGTGGTGCAGGGCTCTGTCTCGAGGGACCCCGCCCAGGAGCCTCTGGTGCCCTGTCACCCATACCGGGCTGCTCCCAACAGCAGCGGTCAGCCCTCTGTGAGAACGGCTGCACCGCTGCCAAGCGGCAGGCAGCGTGCGCTGCGGGCGTGGAGGCCTCCCTGGGACCGCTGTCCGCTCGGCCTCCTCTGGGTGGGCGGGCTCAGGGCGCTCTCGCACCCCCTCTGAGCCTTGGTCCCTCACCTGCAGAACGGAGCCGGGCCAGCGCCTGCCTCCCAGGGCCACGGAGGGCTGTGATGAGGGGGGGCGGGCTGAGCACTCAGGCGGTCCCTGCCCGTGGGGGCCCTCGTGACGCGGGGGCCCTCCGGGGCTGCTCAGAAGGCACGCCCACCGCCCGAGAGATCTCGTCTGTCCGTGCACCCACCTACCCTCCCACCCACCATCCTATCTACCCACCCACCCATCCAGAAGCACAGACGCACTGAGCGCACCCACTGTGAAGTGGGCCCATGGAGAAGCCCACACGGGCCTCTGCCCTCGTGACGCGCACAGCAGGAAGGCCAGATGTGGCTGCACGGTGCGGCCAGGGCAGCGAGGACAGCGGTCAGGGTGAGGGCGTGACACTTGGGCCTGGCCTTGAGGTGAGGCGACTGCCCGAAGGTGGCAGGTCTTCTGGATGGCAGCAAGGAGCCGGCACCCAGAGGTCCAGCCTGCCACCCTGGGACCGCCCGTTCTCACCCAGACCGGACACCCCTGTGTGCCGGCCTGTGCGCCCTTCATGTGCCCACCGCGGCCGTGCCAGAGCTGTGGAGCTGCAGCTGGCCCAGGACCTGAGAAAGGCATTTATACATGAGTATACACACGTGCGCGCGTGCACGCGCGCCCACACACACGCACGCGGAGAGAGGGAGACATTCTAAGGGGGTCCCAGGGAAGAGTAGTCGATGCTGCGGCTTGAGTCTGAAGACCGTCTGGAGGTGGAATTCTAGAACGACCCCCTCCTCGGGGCCCTCGGTCTTCTCGCAGGGCCTTCAGCGGGCTGGGCGAGGCCCGTCCCCGTCACAGAGGTTCATGGCTCACCCCTGAAAAAGACCTTCAGACGCCGAGGCTGGTGTTGGACCCAAAGTGGCACCGTGGCCTGGCCGAGGTGACAGGGGCCACAAACCTTCGCTGGAGGAGACAGAATGGGAGGTGCCCCCTTCCCCCCTCTCCCCAGCCTTCCTCTCTTCCTCCTCCTCCCCATCCTGCTCTCCATCCCCTCCCCTGCTCCCTGTGGCTCACCCCCACACCCCACTTCCTGATGAGTCAGGGTTTGTGGACAGAGAGCAGTGGAACCGTCATGTTCGGCCACATTTCGTGACGTCTTTGTGGTCTCCTCCCTGTGGGAAGGCTGTAAAGTCCCACTGTCCTCGGGAGCAGTGTCTTGTCAGGGCAAATACTGCTGGGTGTGGGGCTGGCAGGGAGTGGGCGTGTGCGACCCTGGGCCCAGGGCGGCCCCCGCAGGTCCGGCTGTGGCTGGGCGGGCATCCTGGGGGCCCTTGGGCATCGCACCTTGTCCAGAGAGAGGCCACACCGTCAGTGTCCTCAGCCGTCTCCCTGCACGGAGGACAGGCCAGGCCCCATTGGGTGGCGGCGGGGGCTCAGGAGAGGCGTGGGGGTGGGGGCATACAGTCCTCCCTGTCCCCGTGTTAACAGGGACGGGTGTCCGTGTCTGAGGGCCCCCAGGGTCCGACACATTGTTCAGACACTTCCCAGTTCATTTCTGTCCCGTACGTCGCACAGCCCGTCCCCCACGGCCTCACCTGTGAGGGGCGCCATGGCGACCGCTTGGGAGGGCCGAAGCCCAGCGGCCCTGGAGACTGACCGGGGATCTGAGTGGGGCTGAGCACGGGAGGCGGATCCCAGACTCTGCAGGGGTTGGGGGGGACCCTGGCACCTGGCCTGGCAGAACCCTCCATCTTCGCCGGCCCTGCCCTACTCGGCGGCCATGCCCACCCCTGCCTGCCGTCCCTGTGCCCTGGGGCCCTGCGCCTGGCCCACGGGGGCTGTCAGGGTCAGACCCCTGGGCTTCAGGTTAGCCACCACTGCCACCCCCAGAGGGGCCACAGGGCTGACCTCAGAGCCCAGAGACCCCCATGTCCTCCTTCCCAGGGGGTCCCCACTAGACTCAGGGATGGGGGGGACTGTGCTGTGTCCTGTGTCACCAAAGGAGCCTGGCCTGGGAAACCACTGTCCAGGCTGAGGGGGGCCCCGGGGCCGGGGGCCGGCCTGGCGGGCCCACGGGAGAGCGGCACAGTGGCTGGCCGGGCCGTGGGCACCAGCTCCTAACCCTGGCTCCCCCGGATCCGGCCAGACACCGAGTCCCGCGCTGTGCCCAGGCCCCAGGTCCCGTTGCTATGCAGGGAGGGCAGTCCCCAGGTGCGGAGCTGGGGACACAGCTTCCAGCCAAGGGGCTCCTTCCCAGGCCCTGGACGGTGCCAGCCTGAGACTCTGGCTTCAGGCCACTGCCTCGGAGGGGGGCCTGGGTCGGGCAGTGTGGTCCCATGCTCCCTTCCCCTGGACGTCCCCCCCCCCGCCCATGGCCTCAGCAACTGCTGGGATGGGTCCTGGCCCCGCACCCCGGAGCCCGCGGTGGCCCCGCGGTCTGGGCTGGCTGTCCACACTCTCCCTGGCCCTGTCAGAGTCAAAGTCAGGGCCCACGTCTGTTTCAGGAGGAGGGAAGCGTGGTGTGGGGAGGGCCTCTGGTCAGCACCGAGGTGGGCGCCCCCGCGCCCTCCCGGGGTGAGGTGTGGGGCCCACGGAAGTGCCACCGCACGGTCCCCGACGCACTCCCTGGCGAGCTCTGGGAGGGCATGGAGGGTCTGAGGCTCCTTGAGGCCGCAGCGCCTCTCTCTGGGGAGAGGGGCGTAGCCCGGGAGCCCCAGCCTGGCCCCTGTCCTCCAGGCCAGGGGGCAGCAGCTCCAACGCCTGCCTGGGGCTGTTTCTGGGGCCCCAGCCCCGTTCCCCTCGGGGATGGCTGCTCCCGGACAGGTCCCCTCGGCCCCAGAGAAGGTTCCTCTTGCCCGGCCCCCTGGAGGGGCTGCCCGAGTTCCAATCACATGTAGCTGCAGAGGAGGGATCAGCCTGGGGTGAGGAGGGGCTTAGGGGTGGGCTGGCAGGGGACTGGGCGGGGGCAGTGCCACCGCCTGTGGGCAGCACCCCCATCAGAGCCCACACACTCACTACCTGGAGGGGCTGGGTACAGGCCCCCCGCACCGGGCCGACTCGGGGCAAGGTCTCCCAGGGGTCCCTCGGTCTCTGCCCCGGACGCGGGGCGGGTGGGGCTGCGGGGAGCCTACAGGACATGCTTCCTGGGGTCCTGCGTGTAGCTGGGAGGGACGCAGGTCCACGGGGTGTGCGTTGGGTTGGGGTGATTGGGGAAGAGGGAAGCTTTAGCCAGGAAGACAAGTAAATAAAAAGATAACCCTCAGATAACCTGAATCAATATTTCCTCACGGTGGCTCACAGGGGCCCCCGCAGCTGTGTTCTCGATAATTTGGCTAACGCTCCACCCACCCCTTGCCCCTCCCCCGCCCACCCCACCCTCGGGCAGCCCTGCTGGGCCATATAAGGCCCGGACCCCTGCCCTGGTCGCTCTCCCGCACTGACCTGCCTGGCCACCATGGGGCTGCCACGGGGCTACCTGATGGCCCTGTGCCTGGCCCTGGCCTCGGCCACAGGCATGGAACTGCGGAAAGGTGAGGGGGCGCGTCCTGGGAGGGTAGGAGGCTGGGTGGCGCGAGCAGAAGCCCTGCCTGGGAGTGGGAGGTGGCCCTCTTCTGCTCAGACCTTGGGGTGGCCAGCTTGGGGGGTGTCCTGCAGCCCCCAGCCCTGCTGACTTTGGGTGGAAGAAAGGTAGGAAGGAAGGACAGACAGGTGGTCTTGGGTTCCCACCATCCCTTCGAAGGCGACCGCCTGGCCAGAGTGTGTGTCGGGGGTCACACCAGGCGGGAAATGCCCAAGCTGGGCTGGCGTCTGTGAGCGCTGGGGAGGTAGAGGTGGCCGGGGGGCTGGCCCTGGGGGCCTCAGTCCCAGGTGTCGGGGACCCTCAGAGGGGCAAGGCCAGGTGTTTGGTCACCTGCAGAAGGGGTCACTTCAGTTAGGGGACACTGGACGCCTAGGGTGGGGCCCCCACGTCCCTCCTGCAGGGTAGCCCGTCCTGGGCCCTGCCTGGGCTCAACCTCAGGGCTCTAGGGTCCCGGGAGGACAGCTGCCACCAGGTGCTGGGCGTCTTCCCAGGCCGCTCACCCCCTGTCCCCACGGCCCCCCAGAGGGCAGAACCCGAAACCACGGCCACAGCGTCTGCAGCACATGGGGCGACTTCCACTACAAGACCTTCGACGGCGACCTCTTCCGCTTCCCTGGCCTCTGTGACTACAACCTGGCCTCCGACTGCCGCGACTCCTACAAGGAGTTCGCCGTGCACCTGAAGCGAAGCCCCGGCCGTAGTGGGGGCCACCCCCAGGTCGAGTACATCCTGCTGACCATCAAGGACGATGCCATCTACCTCACCCGCCAGCTGGTCGTGGTGAATGGGGCCATGTGAGTGGGGTTGGGTGGCATCCCCTCCTGCGGCCCCTGGGAGCCCCCACAGGCTCCGCAGCCCCCCCCAAGCCCCCCCACCCCCCAGTTCTCAGGAGGAGACTGTTGGTTTGAGGTCAGGCACTGAATCACTCAGTGAACACAGGTGGGCCCCCACCAGGAGCCCCCATGGACCCGGGGGTGGGGTTCGGGGCGGTCGGTGGCGGGGGACAGCTCAGGCATCCTGGCCCGGGGGGCCCTGGCTGCGGTCTGTAAGGAGGCCCTGTGCCCTGTGGCCCCAGGCTAGAATCACACAAGCAGGGAGGGGCCTTCGGGGGCCCCATCCCAGCCCCAGCTGCTGTGCCGCAGGGACTCTGGAACAACGGGGCCCGAATGCTTCCTGCCCAGCGGGTCCCCCACCTGCAGAGCCCGGCTGCGACCCTGGTGGCTAGGCCGGCTCAGGGCGGGGGCGGGTACAGGGCCCCTGGAGGCACCCGCTTTGGGGGAGCACAGTGCCTGTGTGGTCTGGGCAGGGGCTATGGAAGTCCCCATGGGGTCGGAGTCGACCCCCTTCCTCCCGGAGCCCCTGGGGGCCCCTGCCCAGACCGGGGGTATGGAGAGGGAGGTGAGCAGGCAGAGCTCGGCTGCCCCCAAGGAGCCGACCAGCCCAGGTGGACCGGGGCTCTTGGGTCACCGCGGCCTCAGATGGCCACGGCCAAATGTGGCTCCAGTGCGGGAGCCGGCCACACGGCCTCCGCCCCCAGGGCGGCGGGACGGGGGAGGGCCGGACTGTGGCTGCGGGGTCGGCCCCTGACGCTCTGTGGCGCCCCCAGGGTCGGCACCCCACACTACAGCCCTGGGCTGCTCATCGAGAAGAACAACGCTTACACCAAGGTCTCCTCCCGCGCCGGCCTCACCCTCCTGTGGAACCGGGAGGACTCGGTCATGGTGCGCTGGGAGCTGGGGCGGGCGGGGTCTGGGGTGGGCTGGGAGTGCCCGGCGGCCTCCGGGCTGAAGCGGAGGCCGGTGGGTTAGTGGCGGGCAGAGGAGAGGCCACAGGACTGCCCACGGTGAGGACCCTCAGGGTGGGGTCCCCCAGCAGACCCCAGCCCTCCTGCCGAACCTGATGCTTGTTCAGACAAGGTTGCGAGGTGGCCTGGTTGTGGGGGGCTTGCCCGTGGCCGCTCACCCTCACCCACCCCCTCCTCCGCCCACTCCCTCCTCCGCAACCCCCCCTTGACAGCTGGAGCTGGACAGTAAGTTCCGGAACCACACCTGCGGCCTCTGCGGTGACTACAACGGCCTGCAGACCTACTCAGAGTTCCTCTCTGACGGTGAGGGCTGCTGTGGCTCAGCGGGGCGGGGAGTGAGGGGGACGGGGCAGGCCCTGAGCACCCCTGTGACGGTCTGTGCCCACCCCCAGGTGTGCTCTTCAGTGCCATCGAATTTGGGAACATGCAGAAGATCAACAAGCCTGAGGCCACATGCGACGACCCCGAGGAGGCGCCGGTCCCCAAGTCCTGCTCCCAGCACGTGAGTCACCCGGGACCCCCGCCCAGGGCAGGAGCTGTTCCCAGGGTGGGGGTCCTGGGGGTGTGGCAAGGCTCTTGCCCCCCCGCCCAGCCCCCCGGCCTCCGTCGGGGACCTGGGGCAACGTGGACAGGAGGAGGGCGCGAGCAGCCTGCCCCCGCCCCCTGCCCACCGCTGCGTCTGCCCGCCAGCGTGCAGAGTGCGAGAGGCTACTGAGGGCCACAGCTTTCGAGAACTGCCTGGGCCTGGTGCCGCTGGAGCCCTACGTGCAGGCTTGCACCCAGGACCGCTGCCAGTGCCCGCCTGGCGCCTCCTGCGTGTGCAGCACCATCGCCGAGTTCTCCCGCCAGTGCTCCCACGCCGGCGGGCACCCGGGCAACTGGAGGACGGCCTCGCTCTGCCGTAAGCGCCCCGGGGCGTCGGAGGATGGGGCCGCCCGCGGGGAGGGTGGCCTGGTGTCCTGGCTGGAAGCCTCGCCTGTGGTCCGAGGCGGCAGCCTGGGCCTCGGGTGTGGGGCAGACGCAAGCCAGGGCCAGAGCCCAGGGCCCTTCGCGGGCAGCCCCTCTGCCCTGCCCGCCACACTCTGCCACCTGGCCGTGTCCGGCTCATGGGCCTGCCTTTGCTGTTCCAGCCAAGACCTGTCCCGGGAACATGGTGTATCTGGAAAGCGGCTCACCCTGCATGGACACCTGCTCCCACCTGGGGGTCAGCAGGCTGTGCGAGGAGCACCGCATGGACGGCTGCTTCTGCCCTGAAGGTGGGTGCCGCGGCAGCGGGGGGGTGGGGGGCGGCCCTGACGTCGGGGAACAGGGTCCAGGTAGAGGAAACACCGAGGCGGAAGGCCCTTCCCGGGCACACACAGTGGGGGCTCCTAGGAGTCTCGGGTTGGGGAGCCCCTTCCTGGTCATCACCCCATGGACAGACCTCCCCCTGCCTAGCGCAGGGAGCCTGGAAGTTTCTAGGAAGGGGCCGGGTTCTCCGGTGCAGGAAGGTCCCTGACCAGACGCCGTGTGGGGACCACGGTGTTGCTCAATAGACCAGAGACACCTGCGGGTGGGAGGCCTGGCTGGTGGCCCCACCTTGGGGACCCCGGCCAAGCGTAACGCTGTCACCCGGTGCCGTCCCAGGTACTGTGTACGATGACATCAAGGGCCACGGCTGCATCCCCGTGAGCCAGTGTCACTGCAGGCTGCACAGGCGCACATACGCGCCCGGCCAGCAGGTCAGCAGCCGCTGTGAGCAATGGTGAGTCTGGGGCCGGGCGGGCGGGTGGGCTGGGGACGGTGCCGAGCCTGACCCTGTGCCCACTGCCCAACAGCGTCTGCAACGCCGGCCGCTGGGTGTGCAAAGACCTGGCATGCCCCGGGACCTGCACCCTGGAGGGCGGCTCCCACATCACCACCTTCGACGGGAAAAAGTACACCTTCCACGGGGACTGCTACTACATTCTGACCAAGGTGGGCCGCCGCCCGGGGAGGAGCGTGGGTGGGGCTGGGGCCCGGCCCGTGTCCTCACTGCAGCCGGCCTTCCTGCAGGACACCCAGGAAGACTCCTTTGCCCTCCTGGGCGAGCTGGCCCCCTGCGGCGCCACGGACAAGCAGACCTGCCTGAAGACCGTCGTTCTGCTGACCGACAAGAAGAAGAACGTGGGTGCCCCTCCCCGCCACCTCCCCACCCCCTGGAGCCCAGAGGCCCTTCTCACCCTCTGGGCCCCCTTGGCCTTTCCCACAGGTGGTGGCCTTCAAGTCAGATGGCAGCGTCCTGCTGAACGAGCTGCAGGTGAACCTGCCCCATGTGACAGGTGAGCCCTGCTCCGGGAGCCTGGGGTGGCGGGGCGTGGCGGGCTGGCTGGGCGCCCCTCACGCCCTCACGCCCCTGCCCCGCAGCGAGCTTCTCCATCTTCCAACCATCGTCCTACGACCTGGTGGTGAGCACGGCCTTCGGCCTCAGGCTGCAGGTGCAGCTCCAGCCTGTGATGCAGTTGTTCCTGACTCTGGACGAGGCCGCCCGGGGCCGCATGCGGGGTGAGTGGCCCCGCCATGGGCGCCCACAGAGGCAACTCGCAGGCCTGCCCCCCGCGCCCTGAGCCCCGCTCACTCTGAGCCTGTTCCGGCCCCCAGGCCTCTGCGGGAATTTCAATGGCCAGGAAGGCGATGACTTCCAGACGGCGAGTGGGCTGGTGGAGGCCACAGGGGCCAGCTTCGCCAACAGCTGGAAGGCCCAGTCCAGCTGCCAGGACAAACTGGACTGGCTGGACGACCCTTGCTCCCTCAACGTCGAGAGCGGTGAGGCCCGGCCCCACCCGGGACAGCTGGGGCTTCCAGTGGGACGGTGTGTGGGTGTGGGGAGAGGGACGGCCCATCCGCCGGCTGCCTTCTGCCACGCGGCCCACGGTGGCAGCCCGCCAAGAGACAGGGCAGAGGGGCTGGGCCGCTAATTGCTGGGTGGTGGCTTTCGTCCAGGGGCAGGCCTGGCGCTGGGACAGTACACCCTCCACCCTCGAAGACGCCCCACCATGTCTGGGAGGTGGAGGGGGGCACCTCTGGCTTGTTCTGGGCTGACCTGACCTGGAGGGAGGGGCCTGGGTTTGGTCTGCAGAGGGGATGGTGTTTACTCCAGGCTTGGGTGACCAGCCAGGCTCAGGGGACCTGCTGGAGAGGCCACCCCCACTGAAGTTCTGACCCCTCTCTAGCCAACTATGCTGAGCACTGGTGCTCCCTGCTGAAGAAGAGGGAGGGCCCCTTCGCCAGGTGCCACTCTGCCGTGGACCCAGCCGAGTACTACAAGGTCAGCGGGACCCCCGCATGCACCCCGTGCCCGCCCCATCCAGCCCAGGCGGGAGAGCTCTGTGCAGCGGGCTGAGTCTGACGCCCCTGCTGGGAGCTGCTGAGCGTGAGTGCGCACACGTGTGTGCATGTGAACACACATGTGCGAACATGCGTGTGCTCACATGTATGTGCAAGGACACCCACGTGTGTGTATCCGGTGGGCACACCCGAGCACACACATGTACGCGCGTCTCCGCGCGCACGCTCCGCGTGTGCTCCTCTGGGCGCCCCTGCGTGTCGGAAGTGCCCGCACGGGCGCACCGGCTCCTAGCCCCTCCCTCCCCCTCCCCGCAGAGGTGCAAGTACGACACGTGCAACAGCCAGAGCGGCGAGGACGGCCTGTGCGCCGTACTGTCCTCCTACGCCCGTGCCTGCGCTGCCCGGGGCGCCGTGCTGTGGGGCTGGCGGGAGCTCGTCTGCAGTGAGTGTGCCCTGCTGGCGCTCTGGGGCTCGTGGGGGCGGGCCCTCCGTTCACCCGCCGCTGTCCCCTCCTGGGCGGCAGGGCCCAGGGGAGGGAGGGCCGGCCTGCCGCTGCAGCCGTATGCGCGGCTCCCTGCTCAGGGAGGGTCTCGGGGAAGGTCTTGGGGAGGGTCCCGGGGCCAAGGCCACAACCTGTTTGCCCCGCGGCGGGTGGTAGGGACGGGTGTGCTCGTGTGGCCAGGGCAGTCCCCGGGGCTGCCTTCGTTGGCCACTTGGCCGCGCAGGTGTCCTGGTTCCGGACCAGGCGGGGCTCAGAGACAGCCAGTGGGGCGGGAGCCGCGAGGCGCGCCTTCCTGCTGCCGCTGACGAGGCCCCTCGCTCTGCAGACAAGGACGTGGGCTCCTGCCCCAAGTCACAAATCTTCCTCTACAACCTGACCACCTGCCAGCAGACCTGCCGCTCGCTCTCTGAGGCTGACACCCACTGCCTCCAGGGCTTTGCCCCCGTTGAGGGCTGCGGCTGCCCCGACCACACCTTCCTGGACGAGAAGGGCCACTGTGTGCCCTTGGCCAAGTGCTCCTGCTACCACCACGGCCTCTACCTGCAGGCGGGCAAAGTGGTCATGAAGCAGGACGAGCAGTGGTGGGTGTCCCGGGGCCGGTGGGAGTGGGGGGGAGGGTGCGGCTGGGGAGGGCAGGGACGGGCCCTGGGGAGCCCGTGGCCCCGCCCAGCCCAGCAGAGGGCTCACTCAGTCCCCCTCTTCCCCGCAGCGTCTGCCGGAACGCGAGGCTGCACTGCACGCGGGTCAGGCTGCTTGGCCAGCGTAAGTGGACGCTGCCCTGTGTGTGGCCTCCTCCCCTTGGCCTGTTCTCCCCACCTCTGCTCCAGCTGAGCTGAGGTGGCCCCCCTGTCCCACAGGTTGTGCGGCCCCCAAGATTCACGTCGACTGTAACAATCTGACGGCGCTGGCCATCCGGAACCCCCGTCCCGTCAGCTGCCAGACCCTGGCTGCCGGCTCCGTGAGTGCGGGGCAAGCCGTGTGGAGTCGGGGGTGGGGGCACATCCCGTGCTGGCCCCGAGGCTCTGGGCGCCAGTCTTGTGGGCACAGGGGCCTCGGTTGGCCTGTCCGTCCCTAGAGAAAGGTGGCACTCTGTGTGTCCCTGCCTGGCCCTCCACAGGGGACAGGGGCCTCTGTTCAGGCCGCTCTTGCCCATCTCCCTGCCCAGGGAGGGTGGGCCCAGGGAGAGAGGTCAGGTGTGGGGGGGACGACACGAGGGTTGTCCACAGTCTCAGACGGGCAGCCAAGGTCAGGGCTGGCCTGACACTGAACCCCTGACCCCTGCTGTCCGGCTGCCCCAGTACCAGACGGAGTGCATCAGTGGCTGCGTGTGCCCTGAGGGGCTGCTGGACGACGGCCGTGGGGGCTGCGTCAAGGAGGAGCAGTGCCCGTGCATGCACAACCAGGACCTGTACAGCGCCGGGAGCAGGATCAGAGTGGAATGCAACACCTGGTAAGGGGCGCAGCCCGGCCGACCCCGGCCCGAGCACCCCGAGGGCTGTGCACCCTAGAGGAGAGCCCAGGAGTGAGGCCTCCTCTCCTGGGGCCGGCCTGGGGCCTGCAGGGCTCCGGGGCCCCCCAGCCTGGTTGGCAGAGTCCTGGCCCTAATGGGAGTGCTGGATGGCTCTTTTGCTTGGTGAGGGCTCGAGGGGCCGTGCACGGGAGCTGTCCCCAGAGCACCGGGGGGCTCGGTCAGGCTGCCCTTGGAGCAGGGGTGGGAGAACCGGGCTCCGGCGGCACCTTGAGGCCCTGCTCCCGCTCCCCTCAGCACCTGCGAGAGAGGGCGCTGGGCCTGCACCCAGGACAGGTGCCACGGCACCTGTACCATCTACGGGAGTGGCCACTACATCACCTTCGATGGGAAGTACTATGACTTCGACGGGCACTGCTCCTACGTGGCTGCTCAGGTGAGGCCGAGGGCGCCTCCAGGACTTGCCCTGCTCCCCGTCCCCTCCACTGGCTCTGGGGACAGCCTAGAGGGCTGTGTCAGCCCAGCGCAGGGCCTGGGCGGGGGTGCTGGCCCTTCTTCTCCCTCCCATCCTGTGACCCTCACTCAGTGCATGGGGTGCGGGTTGCCGGGGAGCAAAGGGTGCGTGGGGGGTTGTCAGGGCCCTCATGCGACACGGTGACCCCCTCTCGACAGAGGAGGGGCCGAGGCTCCGCGGGGTGGGGCGCCCAGGGCCCTTGTGCCCCGCTGGCCCAGCTGATGTCCCCTGTGGCCCCCAGGACTACTGCGGCCAGAACGCCTCCCTGGGCTCCTTCAGCATCATCACCGAGAACGTGCCCTGTGGCACAACGGGCGTCACCTGTTCCAAGGCCATCAAGATCTTCCTGGGGGTGAGTGCTGCCCACCCCGGGGACGTGTGGGTTCTCGGAGACCATGGACACGGCCAGTGACTGGCGTCTCCCCTGGGCACAGAGGACAGAGCTGAAGCTGGAGGACAAGCAGCACACAGTGATCCACCGGGACGAGGGCCACCACGTGGCCTACACCACGCGGGAGGTGGGCCAGTACCTGGTGGTGGAGACCAGCACTGGCGTCATCGTCATCTGGGACAAGAGGACCACCATCTTCATCAAGCTGGCCCCTGCCTACAAGGTGCGCAGGCGCCCCCGCCCTCCCCCACGGGCGCCCCGCCTCCGGGAGCTCCTCCGGAAGCCTGTGCTCACCCCTCTCTGCAGGGCACCGTCTGCGGCCTGTGTGGTAACTTCGACCAGCGCTCCAGCAACGACTTCACCACGCGGGACCACATGGTGGTGGAGAGCGAGCTGGACTTTGGGAACAGCTGGAAGGAGGCCGCCACCTGCCCGGACGTGTCCGCCATCCCAGAGCCCTGCACCAAGAACCCGCACCGCCTGGCCTGGGCTGAGAAGCAGTGCAGCATCATCAAGGGCCCGGTGTTCCGAGTCTGCCACAGCAAGGTGGGGGTGGCCGCGGGCGTGGTCACGAGCGTTGGGGCGGGGAGAAGGGCGTGGCCATGGGCGGGGCGGGCAGCCTCTCCGCCCGCTGTGCGCGTGTCCCAGGGAGACGTCCTCCAGCTTCGCCTCCATCCTCTGTGTCTTTCAAACACGTGACCAGATGTTACACCTTCTGAGACCCCTGGCTGGACCCTCAGCCTCCTGTACCTTCCGGGCCCGGGAAAGGACAGTAACCACTTAACCTCTAGACAGTCCTCCGTCCAGGCAGGGGCAGGGGCCCAGCCGCAGGCCCGCGGACCGAGGGATGCCCCGCCCCCTCCGGGCCTCCTGCAGCAGCGGGCCTCCCGCAGTGGTCCCAGGAGCGGGCTGGCGGCGGGGTCCTGAGTCCCTGGGGCCCGCAGAGGAAGGCCTGCCCCGTGAGGCCAGTGCGGACCCAGGCACACGGTGGCTTGCCCCCCCAGGTGGACCCAATGCCCTTCTATGAGGCCTGCGTCCATGACTCCTGCTCCTGTGACACTGGCGGGGACTGCGAGTGCTTCTGCTCTGCGGTGGCCTCTTACGCCCAGGAGTGCACCAAGGAGGGCGCCTGTGTGTTCTGGAGGACGCCGGACCTGTGCCGTGAGTGCCTGCGCCCCGCCCGAGGGTGGCACTCATAGCCCAGCGGCCGGGCCTGCCCCGCCCTGCCCGCGGCTGACCCCTCCCTGCTCCCCCAGCCGTCTTCTGCGACTACTACAACCCTCCAGACGAGTGTGAGTGGCACTACGAGCCTTGCGGGAACCGCAGCTTCGAGACCTGCAGGACCATCAACGGCATCCACTCTAACATTTCCGTGTCCTACCTGGAGGGTGAGCTGAACTGACAGAGGCCCAGTGGGGTGGGGACCCGGGGCTCCATGGCTGGTCCCGGCTCAGCGTGTTGCAGAACCCGTTCACTGAGCAGGGGGAGCTCAGGCCTGCCCGGAAGGGGCGAGGCCGGAAAGACACAGGGTGACGCCCCACCCCGGGGGTCAGGGGCGGAGGCACGGAGGACACAGCGGAACAGGGCAGGGGTGCGCTTCAGAGAAGGAGCTGGGGGGGTGCTTTGAGCTCAGAACTAGAGGACAGTGAAGGCATGAGGAATATGCCAGGTCGGAGGTCGGAGGGGTACAGCAGGTGGGTGGGGCCCGGCCGTCCCCTGGGCCACATGGCAGTGAACCAGGCTCGGCTGACGGATGGGCCTCGGCCCCTGCCTTTCCAGCCCTGGCCTTCCCAGAGGAACATCCCAGAGAGAAGGGTCGGCCATGGCAGGGACAGGGGGCGGGGCGCCACGGACATAGCTCACGCCCAGGGCCCTGTGTCCTCTAGGCTGCTACCCCCGGTGCCCTGCGGACAGGCCTATCTACGACGAGGACCTGAAGAAGTGTGTCAAGGAAGACGAGTGTGGCTGCTTCGTGGAGGGCACCCTCTACCCGCCCGGAGCGTCCGTGCCCCCCAAGGGAGACTGCCAGTCCTGGTACCCGAGCTCGCATCACAGGGGGCCTGCACACCCATGGGTGCACGTGTGCAGCGGGGAAGGCACACACATGCACACGCACACACACGGGCGCCGGGACACAGGCCTATCTTGCAGGGTTTTGCTCGCCTCTCCCTGCACCCACACTGCACGCCGTTAGGGCCTCTGGAGCATTCCTTTCGGGCTGTGCCTGGGGACTCTGGGCCGCACGGGGCGCGGGAGGGGCCGGTGTCCCCGAACCTACAGCCCTTGCGTTTGCTTTGCAGCGTGTGCTCCAGCTCCTCGCAGGTGGTCTGCCAGCCTGAGCCAGGTGAGCCAGCCGGCGTGGCCGCCCCGAGGAACTGCAGGCTGCCTGTCCCCGGGCTCCTGGGGCTGGGCCCTGGGTGGGTGGTTGGTGTTCCCCCGGGGGTCCTCCCCACCCAGAGCCCCTCTGGTCCGCAGCATCCCTGGGCGGCTCCCACCCCGTGGGAGCTGTGTTTCCCCAGATGGGGACCCCGGGACCCTCCTGTGACACAGCTTCTGTGTTCTGATGCGGTCCTTAGGGGTTGGGGGATGGGGTTCCAATGGAGCATGGGTTTGTCACTGGTAGGAGCTGGGGGACACCTTGCCCTTCCCTTATTGGGACAGGCCGAGGGCTCTTGTTCCCTGTGTGTTGATGTCAGCCAACCCCACCTCCCCGCTCCCCAGGGAAGATTCTCAATTTCACCCAGGTCGGTTCCTTCTGCTACTGGGAGATCTGCGGCCCCAACGGCACGGTGGAGCAGCACTTCAATATCTGCGTGTCCACCTCGACACGGCCACCCACCCCGACACGGCCGTCCACGACGCCTGTGCTCTCCACCATCACCTCCACCATCACCCCGACCCCCAGCACAGGTGAGGCCCGGGGCCACACGCCTCTGGGGACGGCCGAGACAGCCCCTCCTTGGGCAGGGGTGCGGCTTGTGCAGGTGGGAGGTGACCCCAACCTGCCTCTTGACTCAGGCGCCGAA
This sequence comes from Mormoops blainvillei, assembly GCA_004026545.1. NCBI lineage: Eukaryota > Metazoa > Chordata > Mammalia > Chiroptera > Mormoopidae > Mormoops > Mormoops blainvillei. Next base: position 1,540 of record PVJD01011008.1, on the reverse strand, counting down.
AGTCCGCTGGGCCCCCAGGCCCGTGCGTGGAGACGCCTTGTGCGTCGTGACCGTGTCCCCAAGCCCAGACCACAGTGACGGTGGTGTGAGGCATTTCCCGAAACCAGCAAGAAACTACCCCCGTGGGTTAGAGAAAGCAGAGAAACGTCCTTCGGTCCCTCTGCACTGGTTCTGGTGGCAGTCACAGCCACTACCAAAGGGGCCGCCAGGGACGTGACGGCTGCGGGGAAAGGAACTTGTGAAAGTGCAGTGTGTGGTCTGAAACTGTGCAATGACACACTCTCCTTCCCATTTCCCCGCAGCTCCATCTTCCTCTCCTCCAACGAGTAAGTGTGCGGATGTCACCCTCACTGACAGGCGGGCGAGGAGGCAGAGTCCCGCCACAGCCCTCGCAGAGCGGCCCCGACGCCGGACGTGGGGCCGGCTGCCTGGCCACCTGCTTAGGGACCACACACGGTGCCTCTGGTGACAGATTTCTGGTTTGCTGAGTCCAGGGACTCATGCAGGGGGGCTTGACCAGCTCTGAGTAACAGCACTGCCGGTCAAGGGTCAAGGCCAAGGCCCTTCCAGTATGCTTCCTCACCCGAAAGAGTGGCCCATTTGCTAGTTATTTTTTGGCACAAGGATTTGACCGGAGCTGAGGAAGGGGCCCCGGGCAGGGGCCCTGGGGCCGGGCTGGGGCCCCTGGTGTGTGTTGGGCGCTCTGCCCTTGCTAGGGTTCCGGTTTCAGTTGCAGAAGGAGGGTGGGTGTGCGGTCCAGCCCCAAGCTCTCTGAGCCCGGGCTGTGGGCTTTTGTGGGGCGGGGGGAGCAGTGGTCCTGGGCTCCCGGGCGGGCGTGCGTGACCAGCACTGGGCTTTGCTTCCGTAGAGCTGTGCTGCTTCTGGTCTGACTGGATCAACGAGAACCGCCCGGGTCCCGGGCCCGACGGTGGCGACCGAGAGACTTTCGACAGCGTCTGCCGGGCCCCCGAGGACATCCAGTGCCGGTCGGCCGCAGAGCCCCACCTCAGCTGGGAGGAGCTGGGTCAGAAGGTCCAGTGTGACGTCTCCTCTGGGTTCATCTGCAAGAACGAAGAGCAGTTTGGAAATGGGCCGTTTGGCATCTGTTATGACTACGAGATACGTGTCAACTGCTGTCTGCCGATGGTTGAGTGTCCTGAGACCCCACCTTCGACCTTCACAACCCCAGCGCCAACACCCACTACCACCACCACCATGGTGACGACCACACCCACCCTAGAAACAACGAGCACGGTGACCACGACAACCACGACCACCACACCCACGCCAGAACCCACCACAACAGTGACCCCGACTCCAACGCCACCCCCCAGCACCACCACCACCACGGTGACCACCACCACGACAACCACGCCCTCATCAGAGTCGACCCCCACAACTCCGTGTATGGAAGACTGTCAGTGGACGGGCTGGAACGATTCTGGGAAACCGACCTTTAACAAACCGGGTGGAGACTTCGAATTCATTACGAACGTCTGTCAGTCAGGCTTCGCAGCCAACATCTCCTGCAGAGCCTCTC